>CP126896.1:79240000-79455000 GCA_030440675.1 Furcifer pardalis
GGATCCAATTCCCAAAAGCCTAAGTCAATTCCCCAAAGCACTGATCAGCCAATGTACTGACTTAGACTTCAGGGAATTGAAGCCCCCCTGTGGGGCATGGGGCCCACTTTGGGAACCACTGCTTTACTCTGTAGTTCTTATATCCTTAAGCCCCTTAAGGAATAAAGTTATTTTGATCAGGGAACCAGGCTGGCAGATGATGTGAAATCCTCACTGCCACAGTCCATTCCTGTAGAACCTACAGCTAGTGGTATTAGTCTGACCAGGTTATCCTGCTATGATAATAGAGTAGACCATACTGCTAGCGACTCAATGATTGTCAGGTGGCTGTTAATTAACCTGACAACCCTGAGGACTAACAGCTTTGGGTAGTGAAGTCCACAAGGAACAGTGATGCTCCCCAAGTGGATTAAATCCCACCTGAATCCATCATGATGGAGGGCAGCATCATTATCAATACTTGCCTGTGGTCGATGAGGACTTTGTGTGCCAAAAGGGCTTAGGACCAGAAAGTGACTCATAGAACTGGATCAGTGGTATGAGTGTCGTGCTGTTATGTAGAAGGGTGGAAGGCCACTCCATTATATTCTCAGGACAATCTTCATGGCTGATCACCATAATGGTTATCAATATTTGGAATCAGATATAAGGCACAAGAAGAAGACGAAGAACAGGTACTTGTATGGTGTAAAAACAAGTGTACATTTTCAAGTTCAGCCTTGCTTTTACTTTCTTAAAAAGGCAAAATTGTTCTTCATGTTTTTTTGGTCCTGCATCCTGTGAAGCCTGGAATAAACCAACACTCTCAGCGATATGTATCTCAAGAGTGATCAAAGGGCTGTTTTTTTCTGCCCTCTGGATGCAGGATCATGTTTTAGCAGAAAATATTTTAAAAGTCATTTTCTGCTCTTGGAATACTGTAGTCTGGATAGTGTTTTGCAATTCAATGGGGCGCAGAACCACCAAGCCTTCCCACCCAGTTCAAACTCACTGAAATGGAACTGGGAATGGGATTTTGCCCCTGCTACGTTGTGCCCTTCAGTGCTCTCTCAGGGTGCCCAAACTATCCGGCCCTCGATGGTCCACACCACCCTTGTCACTCCCAGAAGCCAAAGTGTACCATACAGACACATTTTAGTTTCTCCTCTGGGAGCGATGAGGGCGTTGGGGGCTGGATCTGGCCCACAGGGCAGTTTTGGGCACCCCTGACTCACGTGACCAGCCTGCGGCCGAAAAGTTTGGGAACCCCTGCTCTAACCTGTGGCTGAAGACAACGTGTAGATGGAGGGAAAGAGGGAGGGGGCGGGTCTGAGGTTTGGGGAGGGAGGGTGGGCACGTGTGGGCAAGAGAGACGAAGGGCAGCCCGGTTGATTTATGCAGCCAGAGATACGGAAAGCGAGGGAACAGGGAAGGGGAGCAGCGCCCAGACGCCCCGCAGACCTAGACGGCGCCGCGCACAGTTCCCTCCAGGAGGGCGAGACGATGCCCTGATGGGGGGGTGCCACAGGCTCAGGCGGCTCCCCTGGGGCTTGCGGGAGGGGGCCCGGGGGGGCTCCCCCCTCCGGAAGCAGCCGCGGCCGGCGGGAACCGACGGGAGGCCGTCCAAGCGCGCAGCCCAGCGGAGAGCAGGCGAGAGGCGCCTCCGCCCCACCAGGCCGGCGCCTGGCAGCCTCTGAGCCCCCCTCGGGCAGCAGGAGGAGGAGGACGCCCACCCGCAGGCGCCCCCCACACACCTCTCCGGGCCGAGGCTCCCTGGCCTGGGCGCCGGAGGGATGGGCTGCGCCCCCAGCATCCACGTCTCCCAGAGCGGCGTCATCTACTGCCGGGACTCGGAGGAGTCCAACAACTCTCCGCACCAGACCACCGCCAGCCTCTCGCAGGGGGGCGCCCCCGCCGCCGCCCCCTTGCACGGCCTCTTCGTCAAGACCGACGCGGCCGACTCCATCCCGTCGGTCTTCGCCTACCAGAGCCGCCAGCCGCCGCCGCCGCCTTGCCCGACCCACCCGCGCAGGGGGGCCCCCGGGCGGGAAGGGAGGAGCGGAGGAGGGCGCCCCTGCTGCGGCGGTGGCGGCGTCGAGGTGGAGACCCAGACCAGCCCGAGCAGCCTTAAGGTAAAGGAGAGGTCACTGAGGGGGGGGGGGGCAAAGACCTCTCGGGTGTGGGAGCAGACCCACACGGGGGAGGGAGAAGGAAGGAGAGACAGCCTGGAAGGGGGGGGCGAGCCTGTCCACACGTCCTCCCCCTCTCAATAGGACCCCTTGGTCAAGGGATGGCCCTTGGGGGTCTTATTTTTTCGAACCCGGGACTGCCAAAATGATGCCACTTTCTTAGTTTTCTCAATGGACCAGCTTAAGTCCTCATCGTTGCATGTTTCTGGCCATACTGACCAGTAAATTAGCCTGACTCTGTATCTCCACATCCACACAGCATGCTGTTGTCCCCCAGTCAGAGGCGTAGCTACCGCCGTATCTGCCGTATCAATTATACGGGGCCCCCGGGCTACAGGGGCCCCCAACGTGCGTAAGCAAAACAAATCTTTACCCTTCCTAAGGGCCCCCAAACAAATTTTTATACGGGGCCCTGCCAAGGCACGCTACTCTTCTGCCCCCAGTATCCCCCACTTGAGCTTGTTGGTCTTGCATATTGGGACTCCAACCCACCACCTAGTCAAGTTTCTCCAAGTGATGTAGGGGAGGTCGAGTTCCTCATCCCTATCCACCTTTCATGTTGTTCCTTGTTCAGTGAGCTCCTACTTCCATCTTCTAATTTGGTTCTGCTCTTGAGTTCCCTCAAGAATGTTTGTTCTTGCCATAAAGCTCTTCTTGGATCTGAACCTACAGAACTTGAGGCTCATATCCATTCAGAGGATGTTGAGGGGCTTAGTGTATGTTTGATCTGGTGTGAGAAAGATGCCCGTTTGGGGGGGGGGGGTTCAAGGCCATATCAAGGAAACACCCTAGAAGAACACCTTCAAGTAGGCTTTGGGGATGGGCAACATTTTCACCTCTTTAGGGTCTCCAGTGGAACACCCTCAATATCTGCTGGCACTTAACTGACTCCAGCCTTGTGGAACTCCATGGGCTGGCACTCCTTGCAAGTCCACCCACTCCCCAACTTCTCAGGTCCATCACCATATTTCCCTTCATAGCTCAGAGTTTCTAAAGAGGATCACCAGAAGGTTGCAAGTATGGCTCGTGGTGGGAGGGAACACAGGGAGATGGCTGCTTGGAAGACCACCTTTGGCAGCCTCAAGCTGCCTCTTCATATGTTTCTAAGAAGATGAACAGCCAGAGCCACAAAGAAAGAGAAGGCACCATTGATAGCACATCAAGTATTTTGCATTCCATGGAGTACTGTTTTGATTGGCAATAATGGAGCCTCCTATACTGAGCAGAAGGCGGCAGATGGGAGGGACCATGCAGCTGGAAAGCTGTCCCTAGTGCTGAGCAGAGATGATGCTGCAGATGCACATGGGATGGATCTGAAAGGAATGGTTGCCATGGCACTCAGTGACTCATTTGTGCTTCTGGTCCCTCCCATTTTGTCCAAGGTCTGGTACATGCACATCAGCCACCGCACTCACGTACATTGGCAGTGACGCTGACGTTCAGAAGCAAGATTCTTCACTTCCTGGAGGCTTCAGCATGTTCAGCTTGATGGATGCATTTGTTCTTCCCTATGAGAATACAGCCAGAATACAGTTAAAAAGTACACATCCAGAGGTTTTCCCACTGTTCCAAATTATCTACTTCCAACTAACTGATGTGGCAACTTGACATGCACACTTGTGGTTTTTCATGTGCATTTATGAATTTTGACGAAAATCTTATTGCCAGTGTATCTCAAATGATATAACTTTTAATGGAAAATTGCTGCAAGATACACAGTCAGTGTAGAGATGATTTGTTGTGTGCTGAGTTGTGCAATTCAGAAGTTATAAAATAATATCAACTGTGCTGCACTAGAGTAGACTGATGATAGTAATACAGCATGACTCACCTGTTTCAAGCAAATTCATTAGTACCCCAAAGAAGAGGCTGTACTTCTATGAGTTATGGAGGTGTGTCAGCAAGCTTAGCGTCAATATATATTGTGAGACCTGCCAGCCTTCACCAGTTCTTTGGGTGCTTCCTTTCCCATCTCTTGCTCCATAAATGAGGATACAGGTGCTTGTAATGAAACTGGGTTTATTAAAACAACAGCAATAACTTAATGGAACTCTCCTGCACTGATTTCAGGCACTGCCTGGCTGTCAATTCTCAATCTCTAGGTTCTGAGTTTATTACCCCCTTTGGTTAACACCTCAGTGGTGTTGTCCTGTTGAGTCTCACAATAGACTCTGCAACAAGGAGGGCTTATAAGCCTGAACTGCTCCCTTTTTGGTCACTGCTTGCTCATCTTGCTGAGGCTGCTGTCACTTTCTCTATCAATGTCATGCCTGGGTGGCCAGTGGTTCCCCAGGACCACTCTTCTGGGCTTGGTGGTGATAATCCTTCCTCTGATGTTCACCCAATAGGAAAGATATGGAAGATGATATCTGGAATTGAACCAACATCCTGGTCCTAGGATTCTCCTAACAGGTGTATTCCCAGGATTTGAGCAACTCCGGGTCTTCAGGAACCACTATATCTAGGTAGTAGGTCTCCTCCTTTGGGTTCACTATGGCATCCACCCAAGAACCCTTTTCCTTCCATTTGTCTTCACCACCAGCCTGTACCACTAGGTCAACTTTCTTCTCGTCTTCTCTAGCTTCCTCCCCTGTCTCTACCTTCAATCCTTCCTTTAGACTTCCCAGAACTCCCCCCACCCTTTCAATAGGTCTACTCTAATTGGTATGAGAAATTACATTTAGCCCTTGGTATCTAAGGTAAAGCCAACAGCCTACCATTAAATCTGGTGGTATGTTTCACTCCTACATTAAGAATGAGAGATGCATGTTTTCTTAGCATATCAGAGAGTAAACAAAACAAAAGACAAAAAAGTTGTGGTGCTTTAAATGTGAGCTTTCATGGATCATGTCCTCTTCTTCTTCCATTTCCAGGCCAGACATGAAACTCCCAAAATGAAGGCACCTTGTGGTGAGTTCATTCTTCAGTTCCTTTTGCCTGACCTAGTGTGAAATGATTAGCTGGCAACACAAGGTTGCAATTACCAGGGTACGCCCAACTGTAGTTCAAAAATACTACAATCTTCAAGGAGGTTCTTTCTGTGTACTCCCCATCATGTCCACTACATGAATTAGTCTTTAAGGTGCCACCACTTTTTTGTCTTTTTTGTTATTTTGTTTTAATTAGTCTCTGATATGTGGCCTAGTTACGGCTCTTGGATGGTGCTTTCTTAACAAGGCTTCTGGAATTCTCCTGCACTTGCTAGCTGTCATGTAGTCTCTGCCAGGCAAACCCATTGCATCTTTATTCTTTTGGGAAACTGCTTTTAGCATAGAAATTTTTTAACACAACAGAGAAACAGGAATGGGAACTTCACACTGCAACAAACCCAGATGTCCGCTATGTCTCCACATTTAATCCAGAAATACAATTCCTGGACCCAACCACGACAAACACAGCATTAGGGGTAGTTTTGCTTGTGCCTCTGCTAATGTGATTTATGCCATCTTCTGGCAAAAATGCCTTTTTGCCCTCTACATAGGTCAAACAGGACAATTTCTTTGCAAAAGAATTAAGGGACACAAATCAGATATCAGAAATGCCAACACATTAAAACCTGTTTCAAAATATTTCAGTTTACTTGGACATTGTATACTGGACCTAAAAGTTGTGGTTCTGGAACAGGGAAATTACAAAACAAGAATCCAGAGAAAGACAGCGGAGATAAAATATATACACATGCTGGACATGCATCGCAAAGGTTTGAATATTAGCCAAGGATTTCTGGGATGTTATCAAATTTAAAAATGCCACAACTTAAGGGTTGCATTCATGTTGCAGAACAGACTTTAAAATATGGGGAGGGAAGGGGAGGGGAGGGGAGAGAGTTGATTCTCAGGACAGTTGGCCTCTGGCTGTTAACCCATTAGCAGAGAATGTTTATTTTGCAAAAAACAGAACTTCTCAAACTGACTCCCATCAGAGATTTTCTGCAAATAGCCAAACTGATTGCATGTTATTGCTTGTTGTAAATAACTCATTGATTTGCTGTCACGTACCAGCCGGCCCCCTCTGCTCTGGAAACCTCCTTAACCAAAGCCCCCAGAGGGCGGGCTAGCCGGCAATAAAGCTTTACAGCCCTTAGCTGTTTCAATCCACTAGGAGGTTTAAACAGGTAGCGTGTTCAGAGGCTTTGTGTGTGAATGCAATGCTTCTCTTACCCTTTTAGTCCAATGAAGACATGTTGCTCAAGCAAACGATGGTTTATTGATCAGTTATATTGATCAGGTTCATAAAGCATAAAAGTCAGTAGCATAAGTCAGTAGCATAAGTCAGTCCAGCAAACAGAGTTACAGGTTCATTAGGTAACCATTTTGAAAAGAAGAGAAAATCCCACGGAATAGCCAGGGTCTTAAGCCATTGAGAAACAAAGACGAACTAACTAACTGTTCTCTGCAAAATGAAGAATCTGTGGTCAGGTGGGTTAGCTTTAGCCAATCAGGTAACAGAGAATAACTTTCTCAAAACAATGAATTGTTTACATCCATGGGAAGACATAACACGCTGGGAACACAGAAACACTATAATGTCAACAAGCCAACTCGTGACAGTCTTGTGAGGCATACAGAGAGAAAAATGGATTTTTATGAGGCCTAGTTGAATAATCTACTGCCTCAAGCCTTGGGAAACACGAGAAAATGTGTCGTTTTCTGACATTTGCATATCCATCTCTTGAACTAACCAACTCTGCCCAGCTACCCTGAGCCTCTATACCAGACAGGTATAAAAGTATACCATGATATTCACTCTTATGTCTAACAAAGTGGACTTGATCCACGAAAGCGAACATTAAAATACAGGAGTTTGTCTTTAAGGTGCCACAATGTATTTTGTCTTGTTTTGTTTTGTTTACTCCCTGATAAGCTTTTAGCATGACAGTTAGTACCACAGATGTTTGACCTTGAGAGAAGAAGCTTGGGAGGTCATGCATAAACTACACTGGAGGAAATAAACAAACTTTTCTGTCAAGGGAAAAGCACTTTGATTTGAAAGAGAACACTTAAGCACATGCTTAACCGTGATCCGATCATATCCACAATGGGGCCATTGGAAGAAGAATGAACGAGTGAACAAGGAGATAGGGAAGTACACAAAGGAGAATCCCTGAAAGTTCATCCAAGTACTTATACACCTGGAAAGACTCCTCCCAATATTTCCTTTCAATAACAGCCCACAACTCAACTTCAGGATAGACATAAGTGTTTTGTTTGTTGGTTGCTTTTAAAGATTCCTAGATGACAGATGTTGTTTTCATGCAGTATAATGGGTTGTTGTTGTGGAAAGCCTGTTGGTGTTTCCGAAAGCACAACTGGGTATAAAGTTTATCCATGGTTTTACTGTGCTGTAAAGTAGCAGAAATGATCCATTCATAAGTGGGAACACTCTGAAAAATGCTACAGATTGATGTGACAAGACAACAACAAAACACTTATCTTGTCTCTGCTTTGTTTATGCTCCTGTGTCCTTGAGACAATGGTGTGCTACTGACAACTGCCTGGAAGCAGTATAATTGTTAAAGGAATAAAAGAGCTGCAAAACTAGATGGCACATAGCTTCCTGCTATAAAATAGTATTGCTGTAAAATGCTATAAGATATAAGTGGTTATCTGGATTGTGCATCTCAAGGTTAAGGAGTCTATAAGAAGCGAAGAGGAGGATGAGGAAGAGAAGAAAAAGCAAGATAGGACATGAATGTAGATACACAGAGGAGGAGGAAGTGTTGTTTATCTTTAATTTCTATGATCTGCTTTCGTGTACAGGTCAAACTTTAAACTGCGAAAATGAATCCACCTTCTTGGCTTTGTCATTGGCCAAATTTACAATCCTCATTGGTACAGGTTTCTGGCATTAATTGGCAGACCAGCAAATGAGCCTGATTCTGTATCTCTCCACATTTATACAGCATGTTGTTAGCCACCAGCACCCCCCACTTGAGCATTTAGTGCATTTAGGCACTCCGACTGTCAGCCTATTCAGGGTCCTCCAAGTGTCATTGGGGAGGTTGAGTTCCTCAGCCAAATTTCTGTAATAATTTTGCTTTATATCTCATTGTGTATTTACTTAGCCACATGAATTTGAAGAAAATCCTTCTAGGAAGACACTAGTTTTTAAAAATATCACTGTGGTATAAGTTGGCGTATTTTTGTTGTTGTTGTTCAGTCGCACAGTCGATTCCGACCCTTTGCGACCCCATGGACCACTGTCCACCAGGCACTTCTGTCCTCCACCATCCTCCTCAACTCGCTCAGTGGGTGGCATATACCCACTATTAAATGTATTTGTGTTGATTCTAGAATGTGACATACATTATTTAAGGGAAATAACTAGGTATTAAAATAAATCAACCCCGACTGCTCCTTGGAAGGTCAAATATTGAAGATGAAGTTAAAGTACTTTGGACATAAAATGAGAAGAAAGGATTCACTTGAGAAAGCCTTGATGCTGGGAAAGGTGGAAGGCAAAAGAAGAAGGGGGCAGCAGAGAATGAGATGGATAGATGGTATTGTTGACTCAATGGGCATGAAGCTGGCTGGGTTGAGGAGGATGGTGGAGGACAGGGGTGCCTGGTGTGCGGTGGTCCACAGGGTTGCGAAGGGCCAGAACCGGCTGTACGGCTGAACAACAACAAAAAGGTATTTGAATTGGTTTAAAGCCCAGCTTTTCAAGAAGATCTTTTTAGGGGCCTTAGAGAAACAGGAGTCAGTAAAAAACAGATTTTTACATTCCTGCAGTAGTAGTAGGAGAAGTACTTTTTCTTCCCTCTTTTTGTGGTCAGCTTTGCTCAAGGGTTCCTTCTAAGGAGGTGTCTGGGAAATCAGGGAATGTCAAAACCTGTATATCTGTTGCCTCTGCTGATGCTTCATTGTCATACCTTTTGACCAGTGGGGACTGGTTTGTTAGGGTAAAGGTACTGTAGTCCTGTACCCGCTTAACAAGCCAATCCTGCCTGTTTCTGTATTAGAGGAAAATAAAAATAATGTACAGTATTGGGATCTTCCTAAATCCAACTCTCCATAATAGTATCTGGGGATACAAGGTAAATAATGCAAAAAGGAGAGAATTATAAATAGTTAAGATATGTCTTATTTATTTTGCCACCTAATGAAATTTTATTTTTAAACTAATAGATACTAAAAATGTTTCAGAGATCTAAAAATGTAGGTCAAGGTTATAGGAACTTATCCTAATCTTTATTGGAATAACTCTAGAATTGTATGTGAATTTTGGCTTTAGTGGTGTGCTTAAAAATTTTTTACTACCACACTGTGGGTGTGGTATGGTGGGCGTGACCAGAGGGAAAGCCGTGCATTGAACCCGAATTAAGACTACTTTATTTCAAAACATGGATGGACAGGGGCAGCCAGAATTTCTGCTACCAGTTCTGGTGGACTGTTGTTAACCTGCTGATGCCCACCACTGCTTTATGGGCACATTCAAGAGGCAAAGGAAACCAGCCTTCATCAGGTTTTACTATTTGAACTTTTTCCTCTTCACCTGCTAGGTTTTTGGCTAAGTTCAGCCTCAGTTCAGGGCAGTGGGTAATTTGTATGTATTTAGGTCTAACTGATGAATGAGTTCTTTTTTTCCTCTAGAGAAGGTAACTCATTCAACAATGACATACTATTTTAGTCAAAATAATAGACAGAACCGGATTTTTTAAAAAAAGTTATTGAGGCAGTTTATAAATTTATGGTAAGTAGGTAGGTTACTAGGTAGGTTATTTGGAGACACCAGTACTTCAGCTTCAATCTGCCTAGGACAGTTTGTGATTAGGAGAAATATTCTCAATCCATGCTAGTGCTTTTTTTCACATTTGGATGTCTAAGCACTCTTATGATAATAGGTTTAAAGTCCTCTTACAATAGCCCTTAATGAGATGCTACATTCTTCTTTCTGTCATTTCCTGCCAGACATAGAAAAGAAGCACATCAATTCCATTAAAGCTGCTTTACAGATATTAGTGTGCTATTTTGAAGTGTCTTAAATTGCTAGCAATTTCATTTCTGAGTCCTTGTTCAAAATTTCTTCTTATTTTAGGGGCAGGCTTTAATATGTAGCAAAATATATGTAACCATAGAAAGTGCATGAGTCGTGACCAGAGGAAGGGGCGCCCTGCATTGAAATCATGGTTTATGTGCCCATCCAGGTGAGCTCTGAGCCACCTGTGACATTGACATGAGACAATAGAGTGAGTGAAACAATCATCATCATCATCATCATCATCATCATCATCATCATCATCATCATCATCATCATCATCCTGTACTGTCAGGTCATTCTGTCTTACAGCAATCCTTTTCTAGGGTTCCCTAGGTAATAGACTACTCAGAAGAGGTTTACCATTCCCTTCTTGTGGTAAACTCCCCTGAGTTTGAAGAACTTGTCCAAAGTTACACAGGCTGACTCCAGTTTTTTGTTTTTTTTAGGAAGAGATAAATGGTTTACCGTTCTGTTCTTTTAAGAGTGCTCTGGGGCTGTGCAACTTGCCCAGAGGCCACATAGGATGACTATTTTAGTATGCACAGCAGGGAATTGAACTTCCAACCTCTGGATCCATAATCAAATAACTCACTGATCTAGGTTGATAATTCTCAGTGGGGAATTGAATGCCCAATTGTTAACCTTGCCCCTGACACTTCTTGCCAAGGGCTGGAGGTGTGTTGGCGCCCACTGATTACATTTTTGGCGGTGGCAGTGATCATGGCCTTTATTCGGCTGTTTGCAGAGCGTCCGCCACTTCCCACGGTGGTGGAATGCTTTTCGTAGCAAAACTACTCAGTTCCGGAATTTCTTCTCCAGTTCCCTACTCCATTTCAGCAGCTTGAGTGCAGAGGTTTTGGACTTCTGGGGCTGGGCGGAGCTGACATCAGTGCCTGGGTAGTTCTGTGGTGTGAATCTGGGCACTGACACAAGCTCTGCCCGGCCCTGGAAGTGACCAAGCACCATGCTTAGGCTGCTGAAATGGAGCAGGGAAGTGGAGGAAAAAATCCCCAAATGGAGTGTTTTTGCTCCAAAAAGCATCCTGCCGCTGTGGGAAGCGGTGGATGCTATGCAAACAGCTGAGTAAAGGACATGATCGACAAGCAGCACCGCTGTGGTGACATATTACAACATTGGGTGGTGGGAGGAGCTTCTGGCAGTGCCTGCGGTGACCACACAGGCCAGGTTAACGAGATACATGGGCCGGATTAGGCCCACGGGCCACAGGTAGCAGAGCACTGGCCTAAATGGTCCCTTTCAACTCAGTTATTCTATGATTCATGGTGAATGCCATTGGAAATGCAGTGGTGCCATACTGGGAACACCTGACATATAGGATGTTGGGACCAGTTGTTAAACAGGCATTGTTTGCTGTTGATGATTTTCTTTTCTTTTTATTTAATTTTTATTGAAATTTTAAAAATTACAAAATAACAACATTTGTTGTTTTTCTCTCCTTTCTTCCTCCAAGGTTTTTCCAAGTTCAAAGGGGTCTCTAAGGAGCCTTAGATTCTGGTAGCAGGAGGATAGGAAACTTTTAATTAAAGACAAAAGATGATATCAGCAACATTACATGCAGAGAACTGCAGCTACAGGAATCTGTCTACTGCTTAATAAAACTACAGTATAAAGCTTAGAGGTTTTTAAAAAACTGTCTTCATTGTGTTATTCATTTGTTGAGGTGGCTGAGTTATTGTTGTTATTATTATGGCTGCATTGTTTGGAAGAGTAGTTTATTTCACTGTGTTTTATTAAAGTACCAGAAAAACAAGGGAATGCTATGTTTCTGTCTAGTTGCCAATTGTGATATCACACTTTTACGCAGGAAAGAAAATCCACTACTTTCCTGCACTCAGGATTCATAAGACAGCATGAAACTTGAAAAATTCTGTTGAAAAATCCTCTAAAAATGTCTTAAACAGTTCTGAAAAGGCAACTTTTGGAAGTAACTTGTAATCCTTTTTCTTCATACCAAGGCTTTGTGAGTTAATTAATCTTTGTTGCCCACGTAATTAGCTTTCGTTGTTCAGTTGCACAGTCGATTCCAACCCTTTGCGACCCTGTATAGACCATTGCCTTCCACCATCCTCCTCAGCCTGCCCAGCTTTGTGCCCATTGCATCTACAATACCATCTAGCCATCTCATTTTTGGCCACCCCTTCTTCTTTTGCCCTCTACCTTTTCCAGCATCAAGGCTTTCTCAAGTGAATCCTCTCTTCTCATTTGGTATCCAAAGTACTTTAGCTTCATCTTTACTATTTGACCTTCAAGGGAGTAGTCAGGGTTGATTTCTTCTAGAATTGACCTATTTGTTCTCCTCCCTGTCCAGGGGACTCTCAAAACTCTCCTCCAACACCACATTTCAAAGGCATCTATTCTTCTGTGCTCAGCTTTCCTAATGGTCCAGCTCTCACAACCATACATTGCCACTGGGAGTATCATTGCTTTGACTATATGAATTTTTGTTTGCAAGGTGATGTCTCTATTTTTCACTATGTTCCCCAGGTTTCTCATAGCTTGTCTCCCAAGAATCAGTCAACTCTTTATTTCATGGCTGCAATCACCATCTGCAGTGATCTTGGATTCTAAGAAAGTAAAATCTGTCACTGCGTCTACTTCTTCCCCATTTATTTTCCAGGGAACTAAGTTACTTGCAGCTAGTTACTTCTAAGCTCTAGAAAACATTAAATATTATCTACCTGGCTTCTCCTCATTGTTACTTTTGCTGTCACTATATTGTTATTGTGGAAATACTGTGTTCAATGGGACCTAACTGCTAATGTTACTACAGCCTAATCTGCCACTGGACTGTGAATCTTCCTTTTAAACATTCATTCATTTTAGCAAGCATTCAGGGACATAATGAACTTGTACACTGGAAGTGGAAGCTCTTTTAGAAGAAGTAGCTTTCTTGGGCATTGGAAACTACTCAGTAATATTTGTGAATGTAAAGTAATTTTTGGGGTTAAGTATCCTAGCTGTCATTGGGGAGAAACCACATTACATTCCACTGCTGCAAGCCTTAAGTAGAGTACAGTATGCTCCTTGTCTGCCATAGGTATAATAAGCAGTATCTCAGTGAATGGGAACGCTTACATGAGTATGATTGGAAACAGGTGTACACAGTTAAAGGATGTTCCCGTGTTCTGACCTGTGAATAATCTGAACATCCTTGGCAATGCCTCATGTGAACCAGCATCTACTGCCAAATATATCTTGTGGTCATTATTATTATTATTCATAAATTATGTTTTTCACTGCCTTATTTAAACTTTAGCAAAATGCTTTCAAAAACAGATCAACAGTATATCTCGCAAACTTTTTTCATTTAACAGGCTTCAGCCACTGAGACAGAAATTGGGCCCATGAGACTTACCCAGGATCCTATTCAGGTAGGTCTCCTGTTTTACATTAGTTGTAACTATCAAGTTTAGTGTCAAAGTTCGACCAACGTCTCCAGTCTCAAGGAATATATTGAAATCAGTACCTATTTTGCAAGAAAAGCAGGGATGAGGCCAATGCATTTTAAAGGCAAAATATCCTCTGAAATACATTGGACTTTGCTGGGCAGTAAACCTTAGCACTTGGAAAAACATTTTCACACTTAGTTTTATTCCCAGTTTTCGGGGTTCCCCCTCTCTTGCCTCTTTTCAGTCTAAAGCATGACCAAAGCTTTCTAGGGGACTTCTACACTTCCATAGTATTGAGTACTACATCTCAGGATTAGCTGGTCTGTGGAAGCTTACTGCACAGTCTGAGAAGCAGAATTGTTCTAAGTTCTCTATCAAGCTCTATCTTGATTGTAGATAGAGGTTGGAAAATGTACTTTCTGGACTACATCTTTCAGCATGCTGGATTAGCTTATTTGCTGTTGGCTGTGAGATTCTAGCAGCTGCTGACCAAAAAGGAACATTTACAAATTGGCCACATAGAACTTTGAAACACATTAATTAATTGTATGCAGTCACAAGAATCTTATTTCCTTATTAAACTGCTGAGATATGTGGTGCTGCAATAGTAGCATTAATCACCATAACCATTTATTGTTGAGAAGTCAGCATCTTAGATAACATAAAAATCAGGGCCAGTGTTCCAAACTCTACCGGCCTAAATGTGTTGACTCTTACATGGTGACACCATGGCTACATTCACATAACACAGATAAAAGTTGGCTTTAAAAAAAAAGATTGGAACACATTTCTCTTTTTCATTACCTAACCAGAATGTCCCAAGGAAACCAACCAGACAGTCAATTCATATTAAATAAATAAGACTTGAAAACTGTTAATGTTTTGTGGTATAGGTGTTCCGGCTTGTTAGTTTGCATGATTCTTGGATTCATTCAGATCTTATAAACAGCGAACCTTTTCTTTGTTTAACTATATACATTTGATTATATTTATTTTAAAGCATTCTTTCTTTTCCTCTGTATTAATCTGCAATATTTAGTGTTACATTGCCATGACTAATTTATGTCAATTACAAAACAGCAATTGGGTGACTTGCTGTTGTTGGTATAATTCAGAAACTGGTCATAAATGTTATAAACTAACAAATGCTTTCCTTTCCCAAAGAATTCTCATTATAAATATGAATTATTAGCAATCTTAGTTTCCAGTTCAGCATAGCAGATAGCCATGTCCACTCTTGTTTTTTTATAAACAAATCAAGGTAAAAGAGAGGTCTGTACAGACATTTGAGCTCAATCTGACAGAATCCTTTTCAGGTGACTAGGAGACATCATGTTGAAGTAGAATAATTACCAAAATATCAAATATGTCTAGGCAGCATTGTTTGTGGTTTACAGAAGCAGAAGAAATTTATTTATTTATTTATTTATTTATTTATTTATTTATTTATTAGTTCAAATTTATATTGCCGCCCACTCACCGTGGTGACTCAGGGCGGCTTACAGACAATACATTACATTACATTACAATATGTTGGGGTGGGCACAGGGGGAGGGGTGGCAAGGTCCTCATTCTGCCCTGGCTTCTTCTTCCCCTGGCAGCTGGTTTAGGCACAGGGGGAGAAATGGAAATGGAAGCAGTGTTGACTCTTGAGTGCTAAAAAATTTCTTCCAATAAAGACATTACTTGTAGTGGAATGGATCCAACTGATTAATAGTACGTTGTTGGTTTACTAGTACACATTTTTATCTAAAAATGGGAATACTCTCTCTGCTTCTGTAGTTACATAAATATATAATTACATTCCTTTAAAAAATAGACGTTATAGTGTTTTGATGTTAAATGGAATTGGGTTCAGATTTGTTATCTACAAAGTTGATCTAGTGTTGGATTCTCTATTGTATTTTAAAGGTATTGTTGATCTTTGCAAAAGAAGACAAACAGAGTGATGGATTCTGGTGGGCTTGTGATAGAGCTGGATATCGGTGTAACATTGCTCAGACATCAGAATCAGCACTTGAATGCTTTCTTGACAAACACCATGAAATAGTTGTCATAGACCATAGAAACTCCAGATATCTTGATGCAGAAGCAATCTGTAGGTAATTAATTGCCTTTGTGTTTCATATCACTCATGCTGACCAGAACAATTATGCAATGCTACCATGTCCATCTTACTTCTAACAGGGGTTTGAAAATGTTGATTTAGACTTTCAACTCCCAGAATATCCTAGCTAGATGGCAGATTATTTGGAGGGAGGTTTTGTATGAATGGACACTTAGATGTGTCAGCCCACATTTGCTGTCTGATAATCTCTTCGACAAAAAATACATGAATCAGCTTTTGTCAGTAAGAGTAAAACATAAAAGTTGGTGTAAGAACTAAGAGATGGTCCTCCATAATCCAAAATCAATGTTTTTCTTTGGCTGATAAAAATAAAAAGCTATAGATGACTGAACAAAGATATGGCTTGCCTGTATATTCTGTGTTTGTGCTAGTATTAGTTCTCCAAAATCCATCCATAAAGAAATTTGCAAAAATGATGTTTGACATAACCATGTTAGGCTGTTTTACCATGTATTAAAAATAAGCAAACAAGTGTGGCATCATATAGTGTAGCTAGCAGGTTTATTTCAACATTGACATTTGTGAATTATAATCTCTAGACACACTTGTATCTGAAGAAGTGGACTGTAATCCATAAAAATCAACATGGAAATAAATCTGTCAGAGTTTAAGGTGCAACAACAATTCTTTCATTAACTTTAAATATAAGTATAAGGGATCATTTCTAGGTGCCATTTTATCAAATACACCCCAAAGGCATTATGTACCTCCCAGAGGGTACATGGGCATGCATGGACATATATACACAGAACAGCATAACCTTCTTTGAATTTCCTCTGCAATAATCCTCACTGCTGAAGAGAGAATGTCTTGTTTTCGAAAGTTGTTTCTCTTCAATGAGAATTACTGATGTGGGAAAAACAACAATCTGATTGCCTGTGTAGTTCTTCTGCTGTCATTCAGGAGCCTATTTATATATTAAATTATATTGTTTAGTTTATTAATTCTGTTGTTGAAAATTGTTTCACCAGATATGACATGGAATGTCCTAATTTCAGGTCAATCTGTGCTACAAAGCCTGCTGAATATACAGTGATATTAGCTGTTGTTCCGCAGATGTAAGTATTTTTGAACACATATTTTGCTGATTAAAACAAATAGATATGATTACCTTAGTATTCAATTTTACCTCAATAGTAGCAGTCATAAAAGTTATTTTTTTAATAAATGTTATTAAATTTAAAAAAGAAAAACAAAAGTTACATAAGCATAATAGGAAAAAGAATAGTAATAATACATTGTGTGTGTGTCTCTCTCTCATTACTTTGCTCAAATTGATCACATTAATATAGTATTTCAATTTTCTCTTAACACAAATACATAAAACACCCTAGTGTACTAACCCTATGTCCTTGAATCTACCAGTTGTCTTCTATTAATTTATTTTGCCAAAAAACTCATTACCTCCAGTACAGGTTTGTCTCCTTTATTTTTCCCCAAAGTGTATTGCAGAATTGGTTTCCAAATATCCCAAAATCTGTTTTGTTTTTAAATCCCTTTTTTAATATTTAAATCCCATGTAAGTTTTTCATTAAGTGCCATATCCCAAATATCAATATACCAATTACTCAAATCTAAATTCCTACCACCATTATTTTATGGAATGAATTTTCATCAAAGTGTAGAATTTTGTATGGTCCAAACTCTCATTTTATTAAATTACTCAAAATGGTATTAAAGATCATCATAATGTTTGGAATCCATTTGAGAAATTATACCATCTAGGTCAGTGTTTCCCAAATGCTGGTGTTTGGACTTCAATTCCCAGAAGCCTAAGTCATTTCCCCAAAGCACTGATCAGCCAATGTACTGACTTAGGCTTCTGGGAATTGGAGTCCACTTGTGGGCTGTGTACCCCCTGTTGGGAACCACTGATCTAGGTCCATAATGGTGAACCTTGGCACTCTAGGTGTTCTTGGACTTTAATTCCCAGAAGCCCAAGTCAGTGCTCCTGCCTATCAGGGACTTGAAGTTCAAAAACACCTGGAGTGCCAAAGTTCGCCATCACTGATCTAGGTATTTGCTGCCACAACCTGGTTGAAATCTTATTGCTTAGTCTAGTACATTGCAGTGACTAGACCCATTGAATCACTGGGAATTTAGTGAGTCAACTCTTCCCTAAGTTTCCTTGGTTCAAAGGGGCCTACCGTAGTTGCAACTTACTATTCAGAGGGACTAACAGAAGAGTTGACTTACTAAATCCCCACTGATTCAGAGAGCCTACTGTACTGCAGTTTACTACACTAAGCAACCGAACTTAACAGATGAGTGACAGCAAATGCCTATGCCAGCTTCTTAACTAGAAGCAACTTGCTATTGAAATTTACACCAATGTTCTTATGCCAACATGAATAATGAAAAGGTTTCTAGCCAATATGCATATTTTTATATTGAATGAAATCTATGTATAGAGTAAATATATAGAAATAGAGAATAAAATCTCATTTGCTAATTTTACCATTTATCTATGCATTTTAAAGATTCATTCATTGCTCATAATGCTATGGAAATTTAATCCATTTCCAGAATTCCTTGCACATAAGAACACCTTTGTCCAACCTGGTACTCTTCAGATATGTTGAACTATAACTTCTATTGTTATTGAAAAGGAGTTTGCAGAAGTATTGAACTCAGACCAAAAATTCATGGTGATTTATACAGTATGTAGGAAAGTTCTTGGTTTTGTAAAAGGAATGATGTTCAGCACTGTTGACAGTTCAAATTATGTGACTTACATTTTTCAGTCTTGTCAGGATCATTTTAGCAATAATGAGGGAATGTGGTGGCTCAAGTGGTTAAGATGCTGAACTTGCTGACTGGAAGGTTAGAGTTCAGTTCCCAGGTCCTGCCAACCTAGCAGTTTGAAAGCAAGAAATTGCAAGTAGATAAATAGGGACCACGTCAGTGGGAGGATAAACAGCGTTCTGTGCACGCCGGTGTTGAGACATGCCTGCCACATGTCCATGGAAATGTCTGCAGACACAGATAGCGTTGGCTCTTTGGCTAATAACAGTGATGAGCACTGAACCCTAGAGTTGGACGTGACTGGCTTTTGAGCAAGGAAGACCTAAAAGAAAAATGAGGAAAGTCTACATCTGGATAACTATAGCAACTACTGTATATCTTCTCTGCTTTGTTCTTCTCTAACTCATGAGTAAGGATGACTTCAGTTTGTTTTTAATAATAATATGTCAGGATTCACATTTTTTTCCATATTCAGAGACTTAAGGGTTTTTTTTTCATAAAAAAAAAATCAATATCCAAGAAACTGAAGAATCTGTGTTCTGATTCTTGCTTGCTGGGATGATGGAAGCTCTGTAGGCTCAAAATGTTTATTCCTTTACTCTTGAAAGGGAGTTTGAACAAATCTGCATTGAATCATTAGAGTGCTGAGTTAGAATTCCCACTGTTTTTTTTTCTGAGACACTGCATATCAGCAACACTTTTGTGTCAGTCAGTAGAGCATGATCTAGGTTGGAAAAGGTATACCTGTTGAATTTGGCTGATGCAAATACTGTACTGCATTATGAACATTACTGTGTAGCAGAATTTCAGTTAAGTTCATTTTTGTAGAATTTACACAATTCCCCATTTTGAAGATGGAAAGAATTTAGGATTTAGTCTGTGAGAAAGTGAAACTGACAGATTTTCCATTGCAATGTGTCAGTATCTCTATCACACTGATGTACCAAATTTGATAGTTCTCTCAAATAACATTAGATACTGTGTTTTTGCAGGTCTCCTGGTGAGGAAGAAGCCTCAGTTCTACCCCTTCTCCATGCTGGTTTTAACAGGGTATATGAATGTTATTCTAACTTTCTATATATTGAAGTGCAATGATTTCTTGGTCTTCAGCTCTGATTTTCTTGCAGTGATTCATTGTTAGGTCATCAACACATATTTGTGTTGTTTTTCCATTGTAACACTTTGTCTGATTCTCTGCCTTTTCTGTTGCAATGTCTTGAGTAATAAAGAGAGGAGATGTGGGGAAACTATTGTAGATTACCATTGACTAGCATTTCAGGAAATGTTACTTGAAAATATGTTTATGCAAGCCTGGGCATGTTTTTGTGTGACAGATGGAAAGAACATGTAGCCAGAAGAGGGGAGCATATGGGCAACCCTCCTCACTCTGGCAGGCTTTCTGTTATGTGACCAATTATATGACTAATATCATAACATACCAGAACTCCTTGGATACTTTAGGGCAGGAGGTCCCAATTTTTTCAAGCCGGGGCCAGGTCATGTTCTCTCAGTCATCTTCGAGGGCTAAGCAGCCATTTTGCCCTACCTGCACAATGGAGGTAGTCATTTTGTCCCAACACCTCCAAAAGGGTGGTCATTTTGTTTCTTGAATGCTCTTAGAGGGGCGGGGGACACATGAAATGGCACTGGGGGACAGATCGGGCCAACACGTCTTTGGTTGGGAACCTCTGCTTTAGGGATTGCCTTTCTGCTCCATGTTTAAGTAGTAAAGTACAGTATCATATTAACCATCTGTATTAAATTGAATCATATCATGCCTCTGTAACTGTCTTGACCTCTGTGGTTCTTGGTGCTAGTCAGAAGAGGATGGTGGAACTAGTTGCGCACTGCCTTCAGGATCCTTCTGTAGACATTAAATGCAGAGCTTGGAAACTAACTTTTAAGAAATGCAGGTTGTCCCCTCTTCAGATCTGTGGGTCTGGTATCCACAGTTTTACTTATCTGCAGGCTGAAAATATTCAGTCAAAATTCCTGGAAGTTATGTAGTGACCAAAACTGGATCATCTGTCCAGTTTGCATCACAAAAGTGAATGGATTGGCAGTTGAACACTTCAACACTGTTTGTGGGAGGACATTCTCTACTGTTTCTGGGACAACAGGCTTATTTAGGAGAGCCAGAACAGATTTTATGAGCTTTGCTTTCCAGTAGAAGGAAACAACTTGTGAGAACTTTGAACATTTGCTAACTGAGGCTGCCATTTCTCTATATCTAAAGTTAGGACTGACATAATAACCAGTGTTTGTCAGTAGCAAAAGCACTTTCTGTACTTCAGGCTAGGAGGGCTTTTGCACAACTTCGTGTTATACGCCAATTATGCCCTCTCCTAGACTGTGACTCCTTCCTCATGGTCATGCATGCCCTGGTCACCTCCATACTGGATTATTGTAATGTGCTCTACATGGGGCTGCCCTTGATGACCATTCAGAGGCTGCAACTGGTCCAGAATGTAGCTGCCCGGGTGGTGATGGGGTGTGGGCATTATGCCCATGCTTCACTGGTTATCTGTGTGCTTCTGGGTTCAATTCAAGGTGCTGGTAATGATCTTTAAAGTCCTACATGGAAGTGGGCCAGGATACTTAAGAGACTGCGTCACCCCAAGAATATCTGTCCATCCCACCAGAGTGAACCAGAGGGGCTCTCTAATTGTGCCATCTGCTAGAGAGGCTCATCTCTCTAGCACAAGAACAAGGGCTTTCTCTGTGTCTGTGCTGGCCCTATGGAACCTCTTGCCAATCGAGTTGTGGCTACAGACAGAGTTGCTGCCTTTCAGGAAAGAGCTAAAAACCTGGCTGGCCAAGCAGGTGTGGGGCACCGGCGGAGTGGTGACCCCTGCATGCTGGCTCATATAACAAGATTGCTTCCTGTCTCTTTTAACTGATGAGGTGGGTGTGTAATTTTGTGGGTACTTTTTTATGGGTTTTTAAAAGGGTTTTAGCCATGTTGGTAATGTTTCTTTTAATTGTTGTTAGCTGCCCAAAGTCGGTGTCGATGTATTTGAAAAATAAATAAATAAATAAATAAATCCAGTTAATATCTCTTGGGTACTGTTTATTCAGGGCACAATCATCCAGAGATAGAAATAGGGATTGAAACAAAGCTGGTTTAGAAGTAAGTGCCATTGGTAATTGATGGGCCTTACTTCCAAACAATAATGTTCCATGTGTACAATTGTTATTTTCAAGTGTGTGTCATTCAATGCATTTGGCTGATTATGGACTCCCATCTCAAAGCTGGGGATACTTTTAGGGATGGTTTGATGTGATTATCAGCGCTGATCACAACAAATATTGATTATGTGGAACTCTCCTACCGTCACCATGTACTAGACCTGCAAAAAAATGAAATTCCTTCCAATGGAGCTTAGAAACATTACATTTTAGGAATAAATTGGCTAGGATACTCTGGGACCTGTATCCCTTCTTGTTCCTTGAACACCCAGTATAGAAACCAAGTGACTCTTCCTTCCACTGACAGCTGCTATATTTCTATGTTAGTACAGGCAAATCTCTACTCTCAGTACATAAACATGGTGTGGCTGGCAATGCTTAGCTGGCTGGTTTCTGTGCACAGGAGAGTTTATTAGTATAACAACAATATCAACAATGTTGAAACCACCTGATGTATGTCCTGCTAGTGTGCTGTTATTATTACAATATCACTACAAGAGGATGATTTGAATTGTTATAAGATGATTTTGTACACTTACAGTCAAAATCGTAAGGATATTATGGCAATTTAACTTTTTTAGTAAGTTAGAAAAAGCAATTACAAATACTGTACTCTTATTTTTGTTTTCCTCCTCAGAGGTATTTGGAGAATAGCAGTATCATTGCTTGCTATAATGAGCTGGTTCAAATAGAATATGGTGAGGTACGATCACAATTCAAACTGCGGTATGTAAAAATTGTTCATCTCCTTAATTGATGTGCTGGACTCATCCTTTATTGGGACTCAATTCTTACTTTACCTTAGGAGTGTTTTTGCTTCATGCTTTATTTGCACTTAGCTTTTCCTAACCAGACTCCTGCTTCATCTGTTTATCTGCCTCCAGCTATTTTTACTTGACCAGGTTTGCTTATAATTATGGATCCAGTCTGAAGCTGGTGCTCAGGGAAGAACTAAAAAGTCCCAAGTAGTTGAAGGGCGGGAGATGGGGATAAATGGCAGGAGCAGTTTAAGCTCCTAATATTTTTATTATAATATTTAGCTGGCATCTATGACTATATAGTGTATTTCAGACTTCATGTTTGCACTTACAGTAATACATTGGATAACATTTGCATCAGATAATGCTAAAACCGCATAACGTTAAGCAATCTGGAAAAAAATTGCATTGCATAACAGTAAAATCCTATGGGATGCATCGGATAATGTTCGCTAAAGCCTGTGCTGGTTGCAGTGTATCTCTATGGAGTTTTAACGTTGTCCGATGCATCCCATTGGATTTTAACATTATCCAATGCATGCATCAGATAACATTAAAAATTGGATAACACTATGACTTGTGGAACCAAGTTTTAATGTTATTCTAGGTTTTACTGTACAGTTGTACCTCACTAAAAGAGCATAATGTGCTCCACAGGATTGCTCTTTAAGTGAAACACTATTGTAAGTGACCAATTGTGACTTCTGGAGGGGGGGGGGAATTGCGAACCCCAATTTATTTAAGTGAGTTTTTGGTTGGTTTTATTTGTTAAGTGAAGTGAACATTCAGAGAAAATTCTGCTCTTTAAGCGAGTTACTATTTAAGCGAGGCACTCTTTATGCAAGGTTTGACTGTACTTGATTTTAAGGCTGTTAGAAAGATGCATTATGTTTTGAAAGAAAAGCTCTGATATAAATATAAATATATAAACTGAGCATACCTTAAACATGGCTTCCAGGTGTATCACACCACAATTATTGTCATCTGACTGTGGATAAGGAATGTCATAGTCCAGCACATCTGGTGGGCAGTAAGTGGGGTATCATTATGTGCTGTTGGTGTGCATTATGTCCTTGTCTTGAAAGATGTTTTGATAGTAGAATCATTTTATGGCTGAAATCTTGCTTAACTTATTAAGTCACAACTAGAGAAGTCCCATTAAATTGGTGGAACTTTGTTGAGTCAACTCCTCTATAAATTCCATTGATTCAATGGGACTATTCTAGTTGCAGCTTATTACATTAAGCAACAGGATTTCATCCTGTATATCAGTTTAACATATACAGTAGAACCCTGCATAATGAAAAAACTCTGTCCCAAGGAGCTCTTCGCTATGTGGATTTTTTTTTTGTTATGTGAAGCACTATTGGCAGTACCCTGCATAACGGGGGGAAAAGTTCGTTAACCGGGGTTCCCATTGAGCGGGTATACTCCGGCTACCAAAACCCCCGCATAACAAACAGGTTTTTTTTTTGTTATGTGGGGTACCACCCTTGCATAATGAACGCTTCGTTATGCAAATTTTTCGTTATATGATGCATTCGTTATGTGAGGTACCACTGTATTATACATTCAAGAAACAAGCATCTTCTCAGATGTTTTTGTAGCAAGGCTTGAATGCTCCATTTTTTATGTAAAGTTATTCCACTAATCTAACCCCTGTCCTGTCAACAACAGTAACAAATTGATAATTTGTTAATTGCAGAGCTTGTAATTCAGTGTTCACAGCACTAGAACACTGCCATGAAGCTGTTGAAATAACTAGTGAAGATCATGTCATTCAGGTATGTTAAAGGCATGTTTCTTAAAGTCTGCAGGCAGTACTCAGTTGGTAAAGGTTGGTTAACTACTCCATGATCATAACTACTGCACATGTTGCAATTCACCTCTTGCTTGACCTTGTCCAAGCCAGAAATGACCCCTTTTACAGCAGCAGGGCTTTCTGCTTGTGCAAATGGTTGATGAGAAGCCATACATGGAATGCCATCAATTCATGAGTTTATTAAATCTATTAACATTTATATGATTGTAGTGCTGAGTGTATATTTAAGCGCAGTCTCTCCTGGGTCACTCACACTGTTTCATTATTCTATCTACAGTATGTCAACCCAGCCTTTGAGGAGATGATGGGCTATCAGAAGGGAGAACTTATAGGAAAGGAATTTACTGAACTTCCCAAAAGTGATAAAAACCGTGCTGATCTACTGGATACAATCAATACATGCATAAAACGAGGAAAAGTAAGAGACTACCTGAACACCATTTAAACGATGATGCTGGAATTCCAATAGTGTAAAAATCAGTGAATAACTTCCCCTCTTTTTGCTTTTGATAAATCACAAATAATAAACAGAAATCCCTCTTAACTCAAGCTTCTTTTGAGAATCAGGGGCACTAGTTCTGTGATTGTGTAGGAGGGAGTCAGAAGATGTAGATGATCTTGCTTTGTTACCTTATCACTGTCTGGTAAAAGGTTCTTCTATCTAGACAGATTGTTTCAACTGCAGACTTCCAGATGTTGCTGGATTTCAGTTCCCAATAATCTTAGTTAAAATGGGGAGTGTTGAGTGATGATGGGAGTTGTAGTTGAGGAGGAATCCTATGTCTTAATTCTAAGTACATGAACACCTATCTTACAGTATGATAGGTATGCCAACTGTATTATACTTATGAAAATGTACATGTGATCTTAAAGGCAGTTGCATATAGGCCAAGCCAGAATCCATTTGGTGCTGCTAATGTGGCACCAATGATATGGAACCTTTTTCTTTTGCCATAGTCTCCTTGTAGTCCTTATAAATACTGGAAAACCAGCCCCTCTGGACTAAGTGTTTGATACCAAGGGGGACTGCAGTGGGAACAGGATATTATCTCCTGCCATGACTTTTGGATTCTGCCATTCAGTGCTGGATGCTCTCACATTCTCCTACTGTATTTTGTTTGTTTGTTTCTGTATAAGGAATAGTTTGTGTATGACAGTTTTTTTTAGATCAGAGCCAGGAAAGTGAAGAAGAGACAAAGTGGTCAGTTTCAAAATAAAAAAAAAGTGAAAGGAACCACCTCAAGAGGAAGGTGGCACAATTGTTAAAACTGCTGTACTGCAGCCAGAATGTTGTGAGTTTGATCCTGAGGGGACTTGAGGTAAATTCAGACTTTTATCCTTCCAAGGTCGGTAAAATGAGTACCCAGCATGTTGAGGGCAAAATGTTAATTACCTGGACACCACTCAGAGAGTTCACTAAGCGTTAGGTGGCAATATAAGAGTGTGATTGCTATGTACCCTTGGTTGTTCCTCCAGTAAACCAGAAACAGACATTTATGTTTGTTACACATTTTTAATTGTGACAAGGTTGTAAGTTTTACAGTGTGTTTCTTTCTTTTAAACTTATATAGGAGTGGCAAGGAGTTTATTACGCACGGAGAAAATCAGGGGACAGCCTTCAGCAACATGTGAAAATAACACCTGTCACTGGCCAAGGAGGGTGAGCATAGTGACAGAAAATATGCTTTATTTTAATGGTCTTTGCTGTTTTACAAGTATATATGTACATGTACAAGATAAACATATGTACAGTACTTATATTGTTGTGCAAGTACTTAATGTGAACCTAGAAGAATCATGGTCGTTTCTTTACATGTTGTCAGAACACAAATGAATGATTTATAACATTTTCTTCCTACCTACTGCAACTCTATTTACCTGTACATAACAGAAAAAAGTGACTGCTCAGAGCATAGAATTATAGTGCATTTCCTTACTGGTTGCGTAAGATTCACATGGCAGTCAAGAAACTCAGAGTCACATGTAGTTTGACACGCAATGCTCTTAAAGTTTTTGGAATGGTAGCTGTGTTAGTCTGTGTTTCAAGCATATCAAAATAAATAAAACAAAAACACTGCAGCACTTTCAATACTGTTATATTCTAATGTTAGCTTTTGTGGATCAAGTCCACTTCATCAGACCTGGGAATGAGACTTCATGGCATCAATTCATACACCTTAGATACGGTTGTACAGAGTGATTGGTTAGCATAACAGATAAGTATAAAAATCAATAGTGCTCTTAAAGGAAGCTTTAATGTCTCAGGCTAATTAGCCCAAGGAAAAAAAACTCTGGATCATCAACAAAGTAAGCTGAAAATTACCTTACAATTTCTAATAAAATGCCCAGAGTTCATTTTTTCTTTTCTTCTTCTTCTGCGTCTAGGCCAGACGTGAAACTGCCAAAATGACAAAGGATTGACAACAAATTAGCATAGTCACTAAATGTACTATAATGATTTCATTTTATAATAGTGGACTCTTGCTTTAATTGTGTAGGAAGATCCGACATTTTGTGTCAATCAAGAAACTCACCAATGATAGCAACAAGCAGGTACTGTTTTCTCTTTGTAGTAAAGTAGCTGCTTTTCATTTCTGCATTAACAACTGGTTTTCTTCACACCATTTGAACATTTCAAATATATGGTAATTCAGTCTGAGTTGAAAAGTTTAACTGATGATACACAACTTAATGTATCAAGTAAGATGATTGATGTTTGTTTCAAAGGTGGGTTTCCATACAATGGGCACCATTTTGGTTTTACTGCAGAAGCCTAGAATGTGTTAAACCTGGTACAGTGAATTATATTCAAATCATTCTATGGTGGTCCAGATTTTGCTAGTCAGAGTTAAACACTTTCCCATTACAGAGAACACATAAACTAACAGAAAGGGAAACCAGCTCCACCTTTGACAGCAGCTTGAGCCAAACTGTTTGCAACTGCAGAACCATACATGTATGCATAGTATATACCAGTGTTGGTGAACCTATGGCACATGTGCCAGAGCAGGCACTCCGATCCCTCTCTGTGGGCACACATGCTGTTGCCCTAGCACAGAGTTCGCCCCACCCCTCTGCCCAGCAGCTCAATGGGAGTGCTTCCTCCCTCCCCCCAGCACAGAGTTCTTTTTTGGCACTTGGTTTCTAAAAGATTTGCCGTCACTGGTATATACCATTAATGTTATAAAAGTTGTCTGTGTGGATATGGCAGGGGTGGGCAGACTTTAGGCTAAGAGGTCCCACACAGAATCTAAATGGTAACTGACTGGATACAGGCCCAAAGTACAAAATCTAATTGTTGTTATGTGCCACCAAGTCATCTCCAATCCTTGGTGACTCTATGAATGAGAGATCTCCAAAATGTCCTGTCCTCGGCAATCCAGCTCAGCTCTTGTAAATACAAACCTGTGGCTTCTCTCATGTTGGGTCTTCCTCTTTTCTTGCTGCCTTCCACATTTCCTAACATTACTGTCATTTCTAGAGATTCTTGCCTTCTCATGATGTGCCCAAAGTAGGGCAACCTCAGCTTCATCATTCTTTTCCCAGAGACAGTTCAACCTTGATTTGTTCTAGAAGCTACTTGTTTATCTTTCTGTCATTCCCGGATACCCACAGAGTTCTCTTCCAGCACCATATTTCAAATGAAACAATTTTTCTCAATCAGCTTTTTTTAAAATTATCCAGCTTTTGCATCTATAAATGGTGATGAGGAACACAATAGTGTGCATGGTCTTGGTTTCCAGTGAAACATCCTTACACCTGTTGATCCAAGTCACATTCTCCTGATTTCTTGGCTGCAGTCCCCATTTGAGTTGACGACTGAACTGAACTATACAAAATCTTTATCTCAATTTTTTCAGTGTCAACTTTAAAGTTTTGTACTACTTCTATAGAGCTATATTTTTGTTTTCTTACCATTCAGCTGCAGTCCTGCTTTCACATTTTATTTTTTCACTTTCATTAAAAGTGGTTCCATATCATTAACTGTTTTCCACTAGTAAGATGGTGCCTCATGAATGTTTCTTCCTCTTATTTTTACTCCTTCTTCATTTGAATCTATTTTACTTTCCATACAATATATTCCATGTAAAGAATGAATGGGTTGATCTCGGATACTTCTTCCAGCTTGAACATCAGACGTTTCTCATTTTATATAAAGTAAAAGCTGTTGCTATAACACCTTGAGCATCATGTTGCTTGCATGGGAAATAAAAGCAATGGTCCTATAGTTACTACATTCCTTGGCATCTCCTTTCTTGGGGAATGAAATGTATATTAAGCTATGTGAGTCTGTAGGACATTGTTTTGTTTTTCAGATTTGCTAGCATTATTTTGTTAGGATTTTGACAGATTCAGTCTCTGTGGCTTGAAATAGTTCTATCATGCCATTTGCTCCTGATGATTTATTTCTTCCTAGTACTTTCAGAACAGCTTTCACTTCACCTTCTAGAACTCCAGGATCTTCATCATAGAATTCTTCTTCAAAGGAGTCTGTCATCTTTTTATCTCTTTCCCACCTTCTTTGTATTTCATCCTGGTCACATGCTTCACTGTTGGTTGTTCAGCATTCCTAGTCAAGGCTTAAACTTCCCTTGATTTCTTGGATCTTCTGGAATAGACCTCCTGCTTCCAATTATATAGTCTATTTGGGTTTGTTTTTTGCACTGACTGTTTGGTGATGACTACAGTTATCTGTTCAGTTGCTTGAAGCAATAAACAGATTGCTAGCCTCGCTGAATTCTATGATTCATTCTCCTGCTTAATTTCTGTCCCCTAGGCAAAATTTTCCAACAAGATTTGGTTCTGCTTTGATCCCTAATTTTAACTTCTTATGATCCATGATTATATGCCAACAAAAAGGCCTACAATTCTCTGTGAAAGCTTTTGACAGAATAAAGACTTTCTCAGGCATGATGTTACGAAAAGTAGGGATGTTTGAGAACTGTAGTTTGAATGTCGTCTTTGGATATAAAAAAAATGACCCAAGAAGGCAGACAAAATTGTGGATGATGGCACGTCTGAGCATGATGAGCCTAAGAATTTGTTTTCAGTCACAGAACTGAAGCTCAAATTATAATTATTTCACATACAAATCTACTCATATTTCTTTCTAAAGTCACTTGGTTTCAGCAAATCTGTGCTTGGGATGGGGAAAAGATTTCATACTATTGCTTTTATTCAATGAATGGACACACATGCTCAACTACTGCATTTTGCCCAGGTATCTACTGGTAAATTTTGATGTCAGATTTTTTCCTTTTCCTCCCCTTTTCATGTACCAGAATTATAGAACCCATTGTGATGAAAAGCGTTTGGGAGATCTGCTTCAGCCAGGTTAGAAAACTATCTTTCTTTGTACAGCATCATTTGAGAATGTAAAACCAGGTCAGTTGCAGTCTGAAGTTTGCAAGGATGGGAGGGACATTAAAATAGGCTAATGGAGGCACGTGCGAAACTCTTGTACAGCAATACCCCAGATAACGCGAGTACCGTATAGCGTGAAAACTGCATAATGTTACAAGATTTTCGGAAAAATCTTGTATCGAATAACACAATTTTTAACGTTATCCAATACAGTCGTTCTTAGCAGCAGGATGGCTGGAAAGCTGAACGGGGTTCTCTGTTCAGCTTCCCAGCCACCCTGCAGCTATGGAGGCAGGGGTGGGGAGGCTGAAAAGCTGATGGGGGGCTCCCCCGTCGGCTTCCTCAGCCACCCCACAGCTGCGGAGGCAAGGGCAGGTGGCTAGGGAAGCCGACAGGGAGTCCCTGTCAGCTTCCCCAGCCACCCTGCAGCTGTAGATCGGGTCCGCTGATCTATCAGGAGCAGGCAGGGGACATGATCCAAGCTGTTTCTGGGCTTCCCCAACGTCCTCAGCCAGTGCAGCAAGCCAAAACGTCAGGGTTCGAATCCCGACATTCTGGCTTGCTGCACTGGCTGAGGACGTCGGGGAAGCAGAAACAGCTTGTATTGGGTCTCCCCACCTCCCTGGACCCAGCAGGGTGGTCAGAGCCCCCAAAATTGGTTAAAAAAAAAAGGAGGCTTGCTGCAGCCTCCAGGGAAACAGGGCTTTTTTTAACATTGTGTGATCAATGTATCGCACAACGTTAAAAACCGGATAACGACGAGACTTGTGGAACCAAGTCATAACGTTATCCGGGGTACTAGCGTATGTGGAGCAGTTTTTTCAGTTATACAAAGTTTCAAATACATTTCCTCCATGAGTCAGCCCTGCTCCTTGGAACCTTTTGACTTGGCAAGCTGTTATTTGTTGCCACGCGGAAGACTTAGTTGATTCCTCCATAACATACAAAGAGGTGATCTTTGCAAACAAGTGAGTGTGGATTCTTTAGCAGTGCTAAAGAGAAATAGCTTCATAGCATGGGAAGTGGGCGAACACTGTACTGACGCTGGTGGTTTCAGCTAGAAAGATCATAATCTCAATTTTTTTTGGGGGGGGGGGTCACACTCCATTTTGGAGATTTCAGGACTTAGTGTGTCTATATAATAATCATGAAGGCTTGACGATCTTCAGATTTATAAAATGACCAGATGGCAAGGACAGAATGCCTCCACTCCAGAAGAGGAAAATCTTTTTTTAAAAAAGCAATTTCTAAAGGCACAGATCTCCTCTCTTCCTTTGTATTTGGTCATTCTGTTGGTTTTGTGATTGCTAAAGCACTTGGTTTTAAATGATTTTTAGTTATTGCTCCTGCATGCTTACTAGAGTGTTAGGTAAAAGTAAAGGTTTCCCTTGCTCGAAAGCCAGTCGTGTCTGACTCTAGGGTTCATTGCTCATCTCTGTTTCAGAGCTGAAGTGCCAGAGCTGCCTGCTTCTGCAGACATTTCCATGGTCATGTGGCAGGCATGACTAGACATCGGAGTGCATGGAATGCTGTTACCTTCCCACCGAAGTGGTCCCTATTTATCTACTTGCAATTTCTTGCTTTTGAACTGCTAGATTGGCAGGAGCTGGGACAAAGATGGGAGCTCATTCCATCCTGCAGTACTTGGGAATCAAACTGCCGACCTTCTGCCTCTCAGTCAGTATCTTAGCCACTTGAGTCACTGCATGTTGCCTTTGTATTAAATCAAGATTGACATGTGGTATTGTAGTAGCAAACATAAAGCTAGAAATTAAAGGACATTTGTTGTCTTATAGCTTCCCCTCCCTTTGTGTTATTAGATCATGAAGTGTTTCAGCTCTGAATTTCTTTGACTAGGATCCTGTTGGCTAAATGCAGAGGTGCAATTGGGGAGAAAGTGTGTGTGTGTGTGTGTGTGTGTGTGTGTGTGTGTGTGTGTGTGTGTGTGTGTGTGTGTGTGTGTGTGTGTGTGTGTGTGTGTGTGTGTGTGTGTGTGTGTGTGTGTGTGTGTGTGTGTGTGTGTACTTGGGGGGACATTCCATTGTGAAAGGAACTGTGTGACTAATATAACAATCAACATAAGAAGGGTGTTGTGACAGGACACCTGACAGGGTGGGATGGAGAATGTTTACTTGATTGTGCTTCTGTGTTTTGGGAATATATATTGGCCTTTAGGTGCACATGAGATGTGAATTATAAATTGCACTCTTCACAAAGAGAGAAGTATGGCTGTGAAAATATATTTGGGCAACTTTTAAGAATATTTTCTATAATATTTATAGAATCTACTTCCTTCAGATGCAAAAACAGGAGGAAAGAGTCCACTGATGTCAAATCAATAACCTCTCGAAGCAGCGATGGTAAGAAAAACAATCTACTCAATCTTTATCTCTCTTGAAGACTTGAGAGAATGGCATTTGGTTTGTCTTTGGCTTGGCTTGTTCCAAGCTATGAAGGTTTTGTTTAGCCATCTTCCAACTGCTTCTACTGTTGGGTACCAGGAAGAGGAAATAGCATCATTTTGAATAAAGGGTAAATATTTGGTGCTGAGAGGCATCAACATGTATAGTGTCTGTATAGTGTCTTACTGCACCGTAATATAAATTGTTATTTGGGCCCACTCATATAAAAACTAGAAATATTGAGAATGCAACTTTTTGTCTATGGTTGTTAAAAAGAAGGGCCTTCTCAGCTGCTACCAGGCTTTAAGATGCAACGTCCTGAGAAGCTAGGCTAGTCCCCTCTCTCTTGTTTGTATGTTGTCAGGCAAAGGCTTTCCTGTTCAGGTAGGGTTTTAAGGAATGGAGGTGGGTGTCTTAAGAATGCTATCTTCTATTAATTCAAAATTTTAGAAAGTTTTTTAAAAATTAAAATTGTTTTTAATTGTGGTTTTAAAGTTGATACATGTTCAATTGATTTTAGTATAGGCTTTTTAAATGATGCTTTTGAATTTGTGATTACTATATAGTTTTAATTCTGATCTGCTTTGGGTCCCCTTTGGGGAGAAAGGAAGCATATAAATTACTTAAATAAATAAATAAATGTACATATTTAATGGCAGCCTCAAGTTTGCAGAATCGTCGATATTCTTCAATGGCAAGAATCCATTCCATGACAATAGAGGCCCCAATCACAAAGGTAAGACCAGAAAAACCTTCAGCTGTCTTCCAAAAGAAGCTGAATGAAAAAGGCTTATCAGGGCAGTTAGATATCTTATGATATATTCACTCACAGATTGACCTTTATTTATTTATTTATTTATTTATTTACTTACTTACTTACTTACTTACTTACTTACTTACTTACTTGTTTGTTTATTACATTTTTATACAACCCATTTGGGAGGTTTCTCACTCTGGGCAGTGTACAAACAAATATCAGATAACACGACAAAACACATACAGATCAAAAACAGACCAACCGACAAATGCATCATAAAATAAAATACTGGCTGCCTTAAGTTCATAGTAGAAAAGATGAGTAACTGCAGTTAACATATTAAGGCTACACAATTTCTGATTTGGTAGTTTTCAGAGATGCTCAAATGAATCTCAGGTAAATGTTATTTATTTATCTCTGGTTCTTTAACAATTGTTTCCAAATATGTTTGTGGAAACTCACAAGAAACAGACCTGTTATGCTTTTCTTAGATAATACCCTAATAGAATTTTTTATAAGGTGCAAACATTGATCAGTAGTTAACAAAAGCAAGTTTACATGATTCATCACTGAGACCAATTTTAATTATACGTATAGGTAATTTGCAATCATTTGGGGTATGCGTTAACCTTTTGCTTTGTGACTAAGTATTATTGAAATTTGAATGGGAAAGAAAATCCAAAACAAGGCCATTCCCTGTAATGATTAACTTTTAGATATACAGTAATACCTCAGACAATGCTTAGACTTGGTTCCACAAGTCTTGGTGTTATCCGATTTTTAGTGTTATCCGATCCATGTTAAAATCCTATGGGATGGATCGGATAACGTTAAAGCTCCATAGAGATACATTGTAACCGCACAGGCTTTAGCGGTTGTTATCCGATCCATCCCATAGGATTTTATAACGACCTTAACGTTATTCGATCCAATTCTCCTCCCCAAATTACTTAACGTTACGCGATTTTAGCGTTATCCAAGGTAAACGTTATCCGAGGTATTACTGTAAATTGTAAGGCTGATAACATTCAATTCATTTTTCTGCTGGCCAAAGTCAGAGAATTGTGATATCTTTCTGCCATGCAACTATTTCCAAATACACCCCTAAACCACTGGATCTCATTTCTGGTGCCATGTACAAGCAGAGGGATGGAAAATCTTGATACTGTACATTGGTTCAAGGCCTTTGTTGCTTAAATAGGTAGAGTGGATTTGAATGCATTGAGATTTCAAGACTAAGCAATTTTAAAATAAATAAATAAATAAATGATGAATATTTAATCATTTCAAAAACAGATTTTTAAAATGATATGTACAGATGCTTTTACATGCTAATAACTAAGGGTTTTTGTTAGATCTAAAGATAAATCTGTAGTGATATGAAAACACCAATTTTGTTGTTTTAGTTTTGTTATATATTATTTATTTTCTTTCTCTCTGTAACCCTACAGGTCACTAATATAATCAGTTCAGCTCAAGAGAACAGTCCTGTCACTGTGGCGGAGGCTTTGGATAGGGTTTTGGAAATCTTACGAACCACAGAACTTTATTCGCCTCAGCTAGGAATGAAAGATGAAGATCCACACACTAGTGATCTTGTCGGAGGTCTGATGACTGTGAGTAATGAGGCATAAATCAATCCTGTAAATAAGGTCAATGCCCAGATCTGGATTGCAGGATGTTCTGACCTTCCTTCTTGATTGGTAACCCTCTGCTGAAGGGACAATTCCTTGTTTCCATATCAGGAGATGAAGGAACAGGGTTGATACAGTCATTAGATTTGGGGAGCCAATCAGTGCGAAAGAATAAGGTGGAAACAGAGATGAGTTTTATGCTTCACCAGAAAAGAGGGCATAGATTTACTTAAAGTATATGCATAAACAATAGCAACAGAAGTTGAGGAGAAGAAAGAATTTACAATGCCTTGGAGAACAGAGATAATTAATTTGTTTTTGTAAAGAGTAATTACTGAACAGCCTTCATGTTGCATGGAATGTTCACTCTTTTTGTCTTTAAAATTATGAATAATATTTATATAAAGAAGCAATTATATAGTATTTACATATAATATTGTGACAACCTGGTATTAAATGAACATAGTAATGATTTCTTTAACCAAATTTTCTCTATTTCCTTTTCTGTGATGTGTTGAGTCCTGCTTGATATTATTTGTGTTTAATTTCACTTCAGGGTGGCTTGGGAAGGCTGACAGGAAATGATTATACCTTTTCCAAAAGTAAGTTTTCATGTGAAATTCTTTTTATGTATGGCAGCTCCATTTTTTTTTGCCAATGTTGCAAAGCAATGTACAGTAAACCCTCACAGAACAACCAGCTCATAGAGCAACTATTTCACTTAACCACTAGGAAATAGCATCCTCATGTGGTGACTAAAAAATGTGCAGTGACTGGAACTTCTGCCTCCCATGCTGCATTGTGCCTGGGAGATTTTGAGCATGAGCATACTGGAGTCTGTGAGTCACCAGAGAGTGTGGAGGAAGAGCTTTTTTGAAGTGATGTTTTGAGTTCCATTACTGGATTTTTTGGAGCAGTTTTGAATTTCTTGAACAGTGCAATGGTAGGGAGTATTTGATTTGACATTTGTGGGGATTTGGGGGGGTTGGAGATTTTTTAAAATGGCGTTTGGGGGTTACTGTATTAAAATGGAGAGTGTGAGCCATTTTCTGTTTGTTCTTGGAGCGTTGTTAGTTTGAAATTATGGAAGGGCATTTGTATATCTAGCATTTTTGCATGGCTTTTAATCACCATTATGCTTTGTTTGTGGGGGTGGGGTGGAAGTTTCTATGTTGGTTTCCACATGCCCTTGGCATACATTTTACTGTGTGTTTGGCTTTTTGGTTTGGTTGCTATGTGTTTTCTGCCTGGTGTGGACGGTTTTACTGTGCGGACAGATTCTTGGGATTTTCATTATCTTGTGTGGATAGACTTGGTGCTCTTGGAATGGGGAGCCGTGGTTTGGTTGTTAAGCATTTGTATTATGTTCTCTTGATTTAGTGACAGGTTCCTTAAAAAACCAAGAAATGAGGAAGAACCAAGTTGTTCTACTGCTGCACAGTTGCCCTCCTCCTGTTCCTTCTAAAACCAGTGTTTAAATGTGTTTGCACAGAATTTTAAATGTTGGACACCTGCAGTTTGCCATGTTCCCCTGTTGAAGTGTGTCTTATGTTGAGTTGTACAGTACTGTATGCCTTTAAAGAGCACTTTATTAATGGGGTTTGAACAGGTACTCTGTAAAAGACTCTCTTTTTTTACTTTATTCTTGACGTGTGATGTTTTAAAAGTTGAAGTTTGATGTTTGAAATGTTATTGCTTGATTTACCATGTTCCTGCACAGTATTTATGCAGTTAAAGTTTTCTATATAAACAATTTTGAACATTTTAAAAAAAGGTTTTTGGGCTTTTTTCTGAGGTCCGGAACGAAATATTTGGTTTTCAATGCATTCCTATGGGAAAATGCATTTTGCTTAAAGAGCAACTCACTTAAAGAGCGATCCTGTGGAACGCATCATACTTGTTAAGTGAGGGTTTACTGTACTTAATTTAATTTAATTTAATTATTAGATTTGTATGCCGCCCCACTCGCAGAGCGACTCTTAGTGGCTAACAAAGATACAGAATACACGAGTACAATAGAACCCCGAACAACGTGATGACATGGTTCCACAAGTCATGACGTTTTTCGGTTTTTCACGTTGTTCGATACATTGATCGAACAATGCTAAAAAAAAGCCCTGATGTCAGGGACAAACCACGCCGAGGCAAGGCTCGGCATCCCCCCCCCCGGGTAGGCACGCGATCGCGTGTCGTTCGGGGTTAGGGCAAGGGACGGGAAAGACCCCCGTCCCCTGCCCTAACCCCGAATGACACGCGCGCGCATGCTCGAAGTTCCGAAAGTGTAAGGATCTTTACCCTTTTGCAACGTCGGGCGGCTTGGAGGCTTGTGCGGCGCGGCGGCAGTGACGGGAGGATGTGGTAAGGTCCCTCGCATTCTCCCCTCACCGGCGCTGCGCCGTGCGCACACGCCCGAAGTTCCAAAAGTGTAAGGATCTTTACCCTTTTGCAACCTCGGGCGGCTTGGAGGCTTGCGCGGCGCAGGGGAGGATGCGAGGGACCTTCCCGCATCCTCTCGTCACCGCCGCAAGCCTCCAAGCCACCCGAGGTTGCAAAAAGGTAAAGATCCTTACACTTTCGCAACTTCGAGCGTGCATGCGCATGTCGTTCAGGGTTAGGGCAGGAGACAGGGGTCTTTCCCGTCTCCTGCCCTAACCCTGAACGACACGCGCGAGCACGCTCGAAGTTGTGAAAGTGTAAGGATCTTTACCCTTTCGCAACTCGAAGTTTAGAAAGGGTAAGGATCCCCGTACCCTTTCCAAACATCGTGGGGGTGGGCGCTGGGGGGTGGGTTGGTTTGGGTAGATGTTCTACCCAATCCAGCTGCCCCCCCACGCATACGCTTGTATCGAATAACGTGAAAATTGTGTTATTTGATACAAGATTTTCCCGAAAATCTTGTCGCGTTATTCGGTTTTCACGCTATTGGGTACTCGCGTTATACGGGGTATTACTGTATCTCGGATAATGATGAGACTTGGTTCCACAAGTCTCGTTGTTATCTGGTTTTTAACGTTGTGCGATGCATTGATCACACAACGTTAAAATGCCTTGTTTCCCTGGAGGCTGCAGCAAGCCAGAACGTCAGGATTTGAATCCTGACATTTTGGCTTGCTGCAGCCTCCAGGGAAGTGGGGGAACTTTGGAAACAGCTTGGATCGGGTCTTCCAACTTCCCTGGAGCTGGCAGGGGGGTCAGAGAGCCCAAAATGGGTAAAAAATAGTCCTTTTTTAAAACCCATTTCGGGCTCTCTGACCTCCCTGCTGGCTCCGGGGAGATCAGAGGACCCGATCCAAGCCGTTTCTAGGCTTCCCCGACGTCCCTGGCCAGTGCAACAAGCCAAAACATCAGGGTTCAAACCCTGACATTTTGGCTTGCTCCACTGGCCGGGGACATTGGGGAAGCCCAGAGACAGCTTGGATCGGGTCCTCTGATCTCCCTAGAGACTTTTTTTACCCATTTCGGGCTCTCTGATCTCTCTGCCGGCTCCAGGGAGATCAGAGGACCCGATCTACAGCTGCAGGGTGGCTGGGAAAGCTGACGGGGACTCCCCGTCGGCTTCCCTAGCCACCCGCCCATGCCTCCGCAGCTGTGGGATGGCTGGGGAAGCCGACAGGGGAGCCCCCCGTCAGCTTTCCAGCCACCCCACCCCTGCCTCCGCAGCTGCAGGGTGGCTGCGAAGCTGAATGGAGAACCCCGTTCAGCTTTCCAGCCACCCTGCTGCTACGAAACGACTGCATCGGATAACGCTAACAGATCGTTATCCGATTTTAGCATTATCCGATGCAGTCGTTATCTGAGGTATTACTGTATACAGTTAAAATCACAGATTCTACATTATCATAATACAACATATAATCATCAGAAATCATCACAGTATCAAAAAATATCAGTATCACAGTAACAAATCAAAATGTATCAATATCACAATCACAAAGTATTACAAAAAAAAATCAAGAATAAAAAAAAAACTCTTTTGCTAAGTCCCACCAAACATATTAGGAGTCCCACAGAAAGTGGCTGAGAAAAGTCCAAAAGAAGCATCCAGTGGCGATGGCAGCGGCGAGGCGGCATTTTTGTAGCCGGCTGTCTGTGCTGCACAGCTGCTCTCGATTCCCTCGAACCAGCCCAGTCAAGAGAGGAGTCCGGAGGTGGTGGCAAGGTGGTGTTTTTGTAGCCGGCTGCTCTCCATTCCCTTGAACCAGCCCGGTCTACTTAAAATCAGAGGTAGAAACCAAGAATACTTCCTCTACATATTTATGCCCTGTTTTTAAAACCAGCTACCATATTTAATTTTTAATTTAAATAGTTGACATTTATTTTTTTAAGAAGATGAATTCTCATATCATGATTGAGATTACTATTTATCATTTTCTTTTCCCAAAATACTTTATTACAGATAGAAAAAAAGAGTGAAATTAACTCTTTCTGTGTAAGGAACCATCAATGGTGTAGTGTGGGAAATGGTTCTTAGATAGACTCATCCATAGCCACAAAGGCAATTCCAAATTCTCTATAATAGTGGTAGTGAACCTGTTGCACGTGTGCAGATGGGCTACTCATAACCCTCTCTGGGCACGCATGTCATCGCCTCAGCACAGAGTCCCCCCCCCCCCAATTGCAATATAGCCTTCTTATGTTGCAATCTGGCACTCAGGATCCCCACCAGCAGGGATGATTAGGTTAAGTAAAGAGAAAGGAGAGAAACTTAGAGGATCTTTTGCTCGCTAGCTTCCAGGGAAATCTGTCTCTCTCTCCCACTGCCAGTAGCTATTTTATTCGTACAATAGGAGAAGCCAACTAAATGGTCCAGGGGGAGGGACTTTACATCAGAGTAAAAGTCAGAGGAAGGATGCAAGGAAGAGATATCTGCATCCAGGGTGAGAGGCCACTTTCAGAGCTCCCATCCCACCCCCACCTCAGAGGGAGAAAGGCATTCAAGGAAGAGAAATCTGGTAGGCCTCTTCACCTCTGGCCACCTTTCAAACATCGGAGGTGAGGGAGGAAGCAGTGCAGCCCCAGCCATCACATGCGAACACCTCCGGATACCTGAGGCAGGAAGCAGCGTGGACGCAAATGGCCAGAAAAGGAGTAGCTGCATGTATATGATAAGTAATTGATCTACAGTACTGTAGTTGACTTAATATAGTAACTGATATAGCAACTTTACGAGTAGCTGATTTACATAGTGACTTGATACAGTGAACTAACAGTAGGGATTTGATATAGTGGACTTTACTTTTCATACAAATTTTTGTTTTTTCTTCTTCTTTCATACCAAGGATGATGACTAATGAGATACTTATCAACTCCTGACTACATATATAACTTACTTCCCATATAGCTTCTAACTGCATATATTCAGCATTAATTAGCTCAACTTTTAGCCGTATGCTATGCTTTAAACTGTGATAATATGCATGATAATACTTTATTTTAAACTGTGATAACATGTATGGTGGGAGGATACTGACGTAGAAACTGGCAAACCACATCAGGAAGTTTGCCAAGAGAACCCTATGGACCAAAACAAGGCAAAACAAAAGGGCAATTTAGATGAAAGAGGATGATCAGCACATCACATCGGAAGAAGGGGAGGAACAGGAAATTGGGAGGAGAAATACAGTGTTGTAAGGAACAATACTGTATAAGGACATGGAATGTAAGATCTATGAATCAAGGGAAACTGGAAGTGGTAAAAAAGGAAATGGAAAGAAGAAGCATTGACATCTTGGGAATCAGCGAGTTAAAATGGACAGGGATGGGCGAATTCAGTTCTGGAAACCATCATATCTACTACTGTGGACAAGAAAACCACAGAAAAAATGGAGTAGCCATAATTGTTTATAAAAGAGTGAGAAAAGCAGTAATGGGATATAATCTCAAAAATGATAGAATGATGTCAGTCAGAATACAAGGCAAACCTAGGCAGTTCACAGATTAATTAGCATTTTGCCACCAACATGCTGGGTACTCATTTGACAGACCAAGGGAGAATGGGAGGCTGAGTCAACCTTCTCTGGTTTTCGTGTATACTCTCGTCAAGAGAAGCAGTTATTGTTTATTGTGGCTGGGTGCCCATGACTAGAACTGGACTGGGACAAGAAACATTAGCTGTAGGAGACCCAAGATGGAGTTTATGCTTTCACAATTATGTAGAGAATGCTCAGCAGTAATGTTCAGCTCAGCTTAGCAAAATGTTACAAGTTTAAACTTGAGCTTGGGAAGACTTTCTTTGTTGGACATAGCACCCAGCATATCCCATGCCCACTGGCAATGCTAGGTGCAGAGTTCTGGATGTTGTAGTCCAGTGTGGTTACTTTTCCAAGCTCTGCTTTAAACCCAGATTTGTCATGTCTAGCTTAGCCACAAGACTAAAGGTTCTCCAAGTGTTGCGCAGGCCTTAAAAAGTCCTAACTAGCCCCTTTGTTATTTGGTCAGATACAAACCAGAGCCATGGCCACCTTTCAACGCCAATTACAATCAGTGACTTTCCACCCTGTATTGCACACTTGCTGGAGAATGAAGAGAGTTGGGATTTCAACATTTTTGAATTGGAAACTGTTACAAATAAAAGGTGAGTCTTCTTCCCGTATTAGTGTGGGATAAAATAGGCACTGAAGACAGCTGCTGAACAAGTTAGGACAGTGATGACAAACTTTGGCACTCCAACTGTTCTTGGGCTTCAGTTCCCAGAAGCCCAAGTCCCTGTGAATTCACATGAATGGGTTTAATGCACTAATTCAGGGTTTCTCAACCTTGGGTCCTCATTGGTTCTTGGACTTCAGTTCCTAGAAGCCCAAGTCAGTACACCTGCTGGTCGAGGCTTCTGGGAATTGAGAAACCCTGTGCTAATTCTCCTGATAGATCGTGGCTGTTTGCAAGTGAAAACTCCAAGCACACAGGAAGAGGGATTGTAACGGGCTTTCCTGCCTTGTGTTACTGTTATTTTTAAATTGTGTTCCAGGCCATTGGTTTACCTAGGTTTGAAAATCTTTGCCCGTTTTGGTGTCTGTGAATTTCTGAACTGCTCAGAACCCGCCCTTCGTGCCTGGCTCCAGATGATAGAAGTCAACTACCACGCAACTAATTCCTACCATAACTCCACTCATGCAGCTGATGTTTTGCACGCAACGGCATTCTTCCTGGGGAAAGAGAGAGTGAAGGTACAATTTCTGCTGGGAATTTTATCCTCTCACCATCCATCCAATTGCTAGCGCATTGATACGTTTTTGAATTGTCAAAAATTATCAGAAGGAAGAGAGAAGGAAGGTAAGGACAGAAGAGAGAGAGAGCAGCCTTAAACTATAGGAAGATACATTCAAGTTAAGTGATGGAGAAACATAATAATAAAGAAATAATTTATTTCTGGCATAAAGGTAAATGTCTCCCTTGCTTGAAGGCCAGGCATGTCTACCTCGACTCTAGGGTGCAGTGCTCATTTCCGTTTGCAGCCAAATTGCCAGTGCTGACTACATCTGCAGATATTTCTGTGGTCATGTGGTAGGCATGACTGTGCACACAGAACACTGTTACCTTCCCTGCACAAGTTATACATATTTATCTACTTGCAATTTCTTGTTTTTTAACTGATAGGTTGGGAGGAGTTGGGACAAACAATGGGCGCTCACTCCAACATACAAAAGATACTGGCTAATATTCTGCTTTATCATGGTGCAGAAAGGAAGTCATGTAAGCATCTACCCACACTTGCCACACTCGAGAAATCTCTGTACTGTTTGACTAGATGAATGACTGATTTCACAACTAATCTTCAAAGGCAACAGATTGAAAATTGTCTGCTACTTTACAGACAAGCTAATTTTCTTTTGCCATGATGTTTATATGCTCAAAACTTTCAACGTTCATTGCCAGAGTAATGCAAGGATCATGATCCATATATATTTTACTTGGTCCCCAGCCCTATAATCACATACAACAAGTATATAATCTTGTAGTTGAAATGTCATACTTGATATGGGAACATAAGATGCTTTTAATCCACTTCAAGGAACTAAACTGTGACTTGCAAAAGCCCAAGCAGAACAATCTATTAGCTGCTAATGTAATCATGTACTGTACTATCAATTTTACAGGGAAATACAATTATATCTCATTATTTTTCATGCATTTCTCGGTATTTCTTGTGGGGTTACTCATCATTCCAATTGCAACCTCAGATAGTAAAACTGAGCTACAACTATGTCACCATTAAGAATTAATATTGTATTTTCCACTACAGTCATACCTTGCATAACGAATTTAATTCATTCTGCGAGGCTGCTCACTATGCGAGTTTTTCGCTATGGAAGTCAGACTCGCATAACGAATTTTTCGCTATGCAAGTCGGACTTTCCCTATGGAAAAACTCGCATAACGAGCGTTTCAAGGGGAAAATTCGCATAGCGAAAAATTTTCGCTATGCGAGTTTTCCCCATAGAAACGCTCGTTATGCAAGTTTTTCCATAAGGTAAAGTCCGACTCACATAGCGAAAAATTCGTTATGCAAGTCGAACCCCTTAGCAAAATACTTGCTCATTATGGGAGTTTTTCACTAAACGAAACGCTCGTTATGCTAGGTTTGACTGTACTAACTTTTGCTTTCACCAGATGGGGAATAAGTGGCCAGAATCCTGTTACACCAGTGGAAGCCAAATAGCACAAATCACAGCAGCAAATTGTTGCTAATTATGGAATTGAGGCTTCTATTCCTCATCATGCATCAGTCATGTGACTTGGCTCATAATGAGGATTATAAATCTTACTAGCAACAATTCATCACTCTGATTTACACATTTGATTTTTCCTGGCATAGATAAGTAATAAGATTCTGACCAGTGTTTATGAAAGAATAATACAAAATTTTCCTGCAATTCTTTCATAGTCACTGGTCGAAATCTTATTACAGTAATACCTCATATAACATTAGTATCGAATAACACTAAAATCGCATAACATTAAGCAATCTGGGGGGGAGAATTGCATCGGATAACATTAAGATCCTATGGGATGCATCGGATAACAACCGCTAAAGCCTGTGTGGTTACAATGTATCTCTATGGATCCCATAGGATTTTAACATGCATCGGATAACACTAAAAATCGGATAACACCAAGACTTGTGGAACCAGGTTTTAACGTTATCCGAGGTTTTACTGTACTTACTTAAAGTGAAATTTGGTTTATTTGACTTCCTTCAGACTTGGATACATGTCTCTGTCTCTCCTGCTGAATGAAACCTCTTTTTTCCACCCTTCTAGGGAAGCCTTGATCGTTTAGATGAAGTGGCTGCCTTAATAGCTGCAACAGTTCACGATGTAGATCACCCAGGACGAACCAACTCTTTTCTTTGCAATGCAGGCAGTGAGCTGGCTGTCCTCTACAATGACACAGCTGTACTAGAAAGCCATCACACAGCGCTGGCATTCCAGCTGACAGCAAAAGACAGCAAGTGCAACATCTTCAAGAATCTGAACAGGTTAGCTTCTTCCAAATATTCTTCCTTCTGAGCATGTGGAGAAGATCTGTATTTGTTGTTCAGTCGCATAGTCAATTCCAACCCTTTGCGACCCCATGGACCAGTTTGCCGTTGTTCAAAAGCCAGTCATATCCGACTCTTCATCTCCATTTACAGCCAAAGAGCCAGCGCTGTCTGCATCTGCAGACATTTCCATGGTGATGTGGCAGGCATGACCACATGAATTTTGTGTTCATATTTCTTGTATTTTGTGTAATTATGGATGGTCATTTTACTTTTTTTAAAAAAAGCTAGTGGTGACCTAAGACTTTTGACCAGTACTGTATTTCTCATGAAGGGATTGCTTTTCCTTTCCTATTTCCAGTCCTATGAAGAATTTAAACATATCCATGAAGCTTACATTGAAATATAAGTTAGTCTTCAAGATGCCAATTTTTTGTTTTTGTTTTAAAGCAAAGCAATCACGCTTATATACCACCTCATAGCGCTTAGTGCACTCTTTGGGCAGTTCACAAGTTAATTAGCATTTTGTCCCCAACATGCTGGATATGGATACCAATTTTACCAACCTTGGAATGATGGAAAGCTGAGTCAGGATTGAACTCACAACCTTTGGGTTGCAGGACAGCACTTTAGCCACTGCGCCACCAATGTTTTCTGAATATGGATGTAATATAGAGCAGCCACCCCCAACCTGATGGTCTTCTATTGAATTGTACTAGAACCCTCAGACTTCTCCAGAGGTGCCTGGTGGTGTAAATTTTAAGCTTCTGTGAGTTGTAGCCTAACTTGGACGGAAGCACCAGCTTGGAGAAAGCTGTGTTACTTGATTGCACTTAACTGCTTATCTGAAAGTGGATACCTACATGTTCTCGAATAAACCATGAGAGATTAAAGAAGAGGGCTGATTCTGTGAATGTATATCTCATGGGGAGAAATGCTTTTCTTTCCAGAAATCATTATCGAACACTTCGTCAGGCAATTATTGACATGGTTTTGGCAACAGAAATGACCAGACACTTTGAGCATGTAAACAAATTTGTGAACAGCATTACTAAGCCGACATCTGAGGAAAACAATGCAAATGTAAGTGGGATAGTGGTGCGTGCGTATTTCGCTGTGGCTGTTTTGCATTCATAATGTAGCAGACTTCAAATAACCACAACCAGGATCTTTATTTTGTGCTGGTAGGAAAAAATCCAAATATAGAAGGCATTAGTCCCCATGATCCAGTTCTTTAATTCATTTGCAGTGTTTGTAATTTTAAGCACAGAAGTTATACTGTTGCCGTATTTTCTTTTAGGCATTGATACTGGCCAGAATTGTATGAGGAATTTAAGCCAGCATAAATCTCAGGACCAAGTGGCTGCTAATTAACAAATTGCTGTCTGCATTCCTGACCATGGACTAAGAATGGCATACAACCAGGAATGTGAGCAGCAACTTAGCTGCCATGATTTACACTGATGTTGCCATAAATCTTATACAGGATTCCGGCCATTTTAAATAAATGTTACCCAGTTGAATAGATGTGTTGAACCCATTATATATAAACAATCATTGGGAATTATGTGGTGCTGTGTTTCAAGTTCTTCTTACTCTATGAGAGTGCATGTAATAGTTTCATACCATAAAACCCAGTACTGTATATTAAACCATTAGTTCAGGGGTTACCAACCTACAGCCCATGGGCTGGACCTGGCCTGTGGCACCATTTCATGTGTCCCACACCACCACCACTGCACCCAGAAGTGGAAGCAGTCACGTTTACATCAGTCATAAAACATGCCCGCACATGTGTAAATGCAATCACAGTTGTTATAAACACAGAAGTGGGTGCTGCAAATGTGCCCACTTCCAGGGGTGTGTGGTCCAGCCCGCTCATCTGTCCAAGGAACGTGGTCAAGCCTGTGGCATAAAAAAGTTGGGAACGCCGGCATTAGTTCATCCAGCCTCATATGATTATCCTCTGATTGCCTGTAGTTGTTCTCTGCAAAATCCTGAAACTTGAGACATTAATTGGGGAATGGAAAATCTATAGTAAAGTCATAAAGCACATGCTCTGCTTAATCTCCTCCCTGCTATAGTCTACCACATCATTTCCCAAACTATGTTCCATTGAACACTGGTGGATGTCATTTCCCAGAAGCCTAAGTCAGTACATTGGCTGATCAGTGCTTTGGGGAATTGACTTGGGCTTCTGGGAACTGAAGTCCACCAGTGTTCCATGGAACATAGTTTGGGCCACTCTGGTCTACCATGTCTTCTGCTACTGAGCTGCCCAGCAATATGTGACCCTCCAGGGTATATTATTTATACTGTCTTGCAGTATTTATAATGTACTCTGGCAAGGAGCTATGGATTCCCTGACTGTTGAAAGCCTAAGATCTCCATATGACTGTTTTAACTTGCTTGTTAGTAAAAATTTCATGTCAGAGATTACTCTGAGTTGAAAGGATTTTTGCTGGAGAAACTCCACTCAGGGAATGCCTGAATGAGGCTCCTTTAATGTCTTCAAGTGCAGCCCTTGGGTATGGAAACCTGACCTTCCAGTCTCCAGCTCAGGATCTTTTTACTGCTTTGAATGGTTTTGACCAAAAGGGCAGCAAACAAACAGCTAGCTAGCATCATGCTCTCTGCTATATGCTCTGGAACTGAGATGTGGAAATGGAACAGATCATGGTAAATCACAATGGCCCTTAATACAAAAGGCTTGGATAAGCATAGGAAACATGCCTTACCATTGAGCAAAATTGCTACCATGTAGTTAGGAACCCATTTGTCTTGTTTCTGTTAATTCATTGTTACCATTACAATAAATTGAGATTAACTAATTTCCCAGAAGGTGCTGAACCTTTTCACCCCAATTCTAAAACTATAATGCCTTTAGATAACTTTAAATAAAAGGAAAACCCTTTTGCACGCTCATTCCTAACCCTAAATGTCCCTCTAGACAACCAGGCAATTATGCCACTTAGTTGTTTATATTAGATGCAGTAGTGCTATAACAGTGACTGTTAGCCATACAGATCACTAGAATGGAAAATGTGTCTTGCAGATTGGCGGCAGCAGCTGTGAACGTACAGCAAATCTCAAGAACTACCCAGACAACAAGACACTAATCAAGCGCATGATGATTAAATGTGCAGATGTTGCAAATCCATGTCGCCCTCTAGAACTATGCATCGAGTGGGCAGGGAGGATTTCTGAAGAGTATTTTGCACAGGTATGAATTTATTGTCATTGTTATTTCAAATTTCAATTGAGTAAGATTGTTATTTTAGCATATTGTAAGTTAATACAATGGGTTGCATCCACATTTAGGGCCTGTCCTCACTGGCCCTTTTGGTGAGGGTTGCTGTAGTGTAAACAGGGTTGTAGTAGTTGAGAAGGTGTAACAATATGCCATTTGTTGTGAACCTAGTGTCGAGATAGCATGTTGATCTCAAGTGACCCTTTGGCTTCTTCAATTGAACGTTTCCCCAACTCGTCTGCAGAGAGGCAAGGGAAGTGATATTTGCGTATAGTATCTGCTAAATCAGGGGGTCAGCAAATGTTGCTTTCTAGGTGTTCTTGGACTCCAATTACCAGAAGCCCAAGTCAGTACACCTGCTGATCAGGGTGTCTGGGATTTGAAGTCCAAGAACATTGGAGAGCCAAGTTTGCTGACCCCTGTGCTAGGTTATAACTGATGTGCTGGTTCACATAGATTAAATGGTAAGAAAATGTGTTCATTTCCTTTCTATGCACTATTCATCAAAAGTGCAGCTGCGGGCAATTTCTCAAACAGCAGGACAGGTGTGTGTCTCCTGACCTCCCCATATCCACAGGGGATGCATCAAAGATATTTCATAGATACCTGAAACCTGTTTTATAGCCCACATATTTGAGCTATACAAGCAGGGGGTGCTGCAAATGCCTCTGTCAGTCTTTCAGGTCTACTCAGGTAATGATTCCCCTGGAAAGAAACCATTCTTCTTCAACATTATATTGCAAATAGTGGTCTCTAGTGCCCAGCTCTCATTATGTGCCTTTGAAATACATAAATATTATGTATCTCAGGGATTTTAATTGAATATTTTGGCCTGTGGAAAATTGAAACAGGACACACGGCTATTGGAGACAACCTGTACACAGGAATCGAACAATTAAAAAAAGCACATCAGTGATGGTCTAGCTGCTGCTAGCAGATACAATAAAAATAATTTCACTTCCTCTGGCTCTTCACAGACAAGTGTTCAATTTGGCAATATCCAGAAGTGGCTCATAAGCCATCTCAAGATATCAGAAATTAACACCAGAAAGAGCTTTTGACAGCTGCAAGACTTTAGTCTGTTCTAAGCAACCACAAACACTGGGACAGATTAAAATAGTGCCCACTGCCTTTCACCAAAATTTTAGAACCTCTTGACAGGTAGGGGAAAATTGTTTCATTCCTGTGATTTGCAAGGGATGGACACTGGAAAAAGTAGCAGACCAACCCATCCCATCAGCACACCAAACAGCAGCATAAGTGCCAGTGTGGACAGCCTCTTTAGTCATATTTAAGGCAGATCCATTTAAATCAACGAGGCTTATTTTAGTCATGATTAATTGAAGTCTTGATTGATTCTATTGGGCCAAGTTCTGTCTGATCTATACTCGGCAATAAAAGTGTAATCTTGTTGTATTTGGCAGTTTCAAGTAATCAAATTAAACAAAAGGCAGACGTAATAATGCCTAAACTGACATGGAAGACTTTTGGAATTAATATGTACTAGCAGAGATTTTGTTTATTTACCAGCTTAGTGCATTAGAAAGTTCACTTACAATGTTAGTGAAATTCCTAAAAGGAGATTCCCATGGGAAGCAGCAGTATTGGCAGTGGTGGGATTCAGCAGGTTTGCACCAGTTCACCAGAACCGGTAGCAGAAATTCTGACTGGTCCCGCCCACCCAAGTTTTGAAATAAAGTAGTCCTAATTCAGGTGCAACACAGGGATTTCCCCCTGGTCACGCCCACCATACCAAGCCCACAGTGTGGTAGTAAAATTTTTTGGAGCCCACCACTGAGTATTGGGTGTCCAATGCTTACACAAGGGTGGGCATTCACCAGAAATCAGGAATTGCAGTTACATCTTTGGTCTTTGGAAGACCATACACATGGCAGCAGTTCCCCAACTCCTCCAGAAAACTCTTACATATGTGTGTGTAATTTTAACTTCTTACCTGTTGCAGTGGCTGTACAGTTTAACTAAAATTAATTGCTGTTTTTTTTCCTACAGACTGATGAAGAAAAGAGACAGGGTCTACCCGTCGTTATGCCAGTATTTGACAGAAATACCTGCAGTATCCCCAAGTCTCAGATATCCTTCATTGATTACTTCATAATGGACATGTTTGATGCCTGGGATGGTAAGAAATCCCACTTTTCTTCCACTCTGCTGTAAAATTCCCACCACCACCACTACCAAAATACTATAGGGTATGTGAGCTCAAACCCATCTACCCAGAAATTCTGTGTTAAAGAATATTTTCTTTTCTCTATCACCTGAATACTGGCAGATCCATGTCAGTAAGAAGAAAGTTAAGTTGCACTTACCAGTGATAACTTTTGTTCTTCGAGTACGTAATCCGTGAATTCACACTTATAGGATCTGCGCTTGCGCGGAGCCATTATTGGGGCCGTAAAGCTGATTGGATTAAAGATTTGTAATTAGGACCGCCCACCGTACCGCCCACCCGTAGGGGCCATTTCACGCTCTTTCCTCAGTTAATACTTAAGCTGTACACAGGATAAAATAAGGTATCTCATCTGTGCAGCTCAAGTGGGGAGGAAGGGTGGGAGAAGTGTAAATTCATGGACTACATACTCGAAGAATGAAAGTTATCACTGGTAAGTACAACTTAACTTTCGCCTTTGGGTAGTCCGTGAATTCCCACTTATGGGAGACTGACAAGCTCACACTTACTTGGTAGGCGGGCAGCTGGATGAGATGAATCCACGGGAACATACACTGTCACATCAAGGAATGGACATCACGGGCAAGGAGCCTGGAGCCCTCTAGCAAGGATGACATTGACCCAGTCTGGCGTCTGCTGTGGCTCTGGTATCCATTCTATAGTGTCTGACAAATGTGGAAGGTTCTGCAAGTGCATAACCCATAAGTGGGAATTCACAGACTACCCGAAGGAGAACTAAGATAGATCTCTCAGAAACTCTCACTCCAGCTATCTGGACAGTATTGATAGTAGATCAGGAGTAAGGGGGGAAAGGAGTAAGTGCCTTCAGCATTTCCAAAGTTCTCCCAACTGAGTTCCAGGTTCCACATTTTTAAAAAATTGAAGTGAGGTCTTAAAACTCTTCAGTAAAAGCGATAGCACTTTGAGTTATCCTTAAATAGCAGTTGTGCTAAAATGAACAGAAACAATATTTGGCAGTTATCTGTTTGAAAACAGAGCACATGTTTGTCTGTTTTAAAATCTCTTTTTTTTTTACAGTTAGCTCACTTTCATTGGGTTCCTATGTAGCCAGAAGGAAAGCTTCTGAACAAAACAGGGAAATGTAAGGCAAGAATTCCCAACCTTTTAAAGCCAGGCAGGGGCCAGGTCACGCTCCCTCAGACAGCTTCGGGGGCCGGATGGCCATTTTGCCCTTTCTCCACCACATGGCACTTTCTGGTGTGGTGGAGGTGGCATGAAATGGTGCCATGGGCCGCATCCTGCATGCGGGCTGCAGGTTGAAGGACATGAGACACTGAGCAATCCTGATGTCTGCACAAAAAAGCAGAGAAGTTGTTGTTTTTAAAGTGTGTGGGAGAACAATCATAATTAGTAGCCATAAGATGCTGATGAATTATTGGATGGGGATAAAATAGGAAGGATGGTGGTAGTGTTAGGATGTCTCAGTAATCTGAAACATAATTATTATTTCTACTACAGCTCCAAAACAACAACAACAACATTTCTGAACTCTGGAGAGTTTGAGGAATTTGATCTTTGTGATGCAAACAAATCTGATCTTGCACACTAATGTGTGGAAATTGGAACATGGTTTATTGCTGTTCCAAATTGCATAAATGCAGTTTTTAGTTCCAAAACATCTACTAATCTGCTTATATCTTATAAACACAGACTTTTGGGGAGGAAGACATCAAAATATTTAAATATTATTTTTGTGATTTAAAAAAAACACCAACAACCCAGATAAATTTGGAGAAGTTAATAGATATGACCTTTCCTAAATAGATAATAATAATTCCGTGTAGATATCTAGCCTACATTTTGTTGCAGATCCAATCAGTTTTTAAAGCCTTTAGAGCAGTGGTTCCCAAACTTTTGTTGGTCATGCACCACCTAAGCATCTCTAAAATCCTGATCCCTCCTCCCCTGACATGTAATTCTTATTATTCAACAAGTGAACTCCTATCCACATAGAGGAAGCCTAAGGGCCATTCACTGTAAATAACTCATTCTTGAATTGCCCCCCCCCCAAAAAAAAAAAATTCAAATTGCCCCCCTGTGGGGTGTGTTCCCCACATTGGGAACCACAGCTTTAGAGTCTGCCTGGTTTTGCCTTTTGGCTTGTAATATTATTTACATAAAACTAACTACTCACCATCCTAATCAGAAAGGCTGATGAAGACCACTCACTCTGAGAAATATTTTATGAAACTGACATTTCAGTGGCTGGGATTCCCCCCCCCCAGTCTGTAGTGTTCTTATTGGACTGTAGTGACTTAGTGGTTAAGACACTGAGCTTGATGACTGGAAGGTCGGCAGGTCAGCAGTTCAAGACCTGAGTTCTGCATGACGGAGTGAGCTTCTATCTCTGCCCCAGCTCCTGCCAACCTAGCAGTTTGAAAGCAAGAAATTGCAAGTAGATAAATAGGTACCACTTCAGTGGGATGGTAAACTATGTTCCGTGCACTCCAGTGTCGAGGCATGTCTGCCACATGTCCACAGATACATCTGCAGATGCAGATAGTGCTGGCTTTTTGGCTATAAATGGATATGAGCACCGAACTCTAGAGTCAGATATGACTGGCTTTTGAGGAAGTGGGACCTTTAGTGTTCTTATTATTCTCTCCCCCCTTTCTCTTAGCATTTGCTGATCTTCCTGTTTTGATGGAATACTTAGCAAATAACTACAAACACTGGAAAACATTAGATGAGTCAAAGTGTCGAAGCCTCCGCCTCCCTTCGGAAAACAATGATGGAAGCTGAGAGGAACAAGCAGCACATCATCCGCGTCCCACTTCCACTGTGAACCAGAGACTGGTACAGATCCAAGGGGACGAACTTTCCTTCACAATGAAGAAACCAATTAGGCAGGAAGAAGAGAATAATTATTTCTCATCTTTAAATAGTTTTAAAATCTACAAAACCTTTTTTTATATACAGGTGATAACCTAGAGAGCAGTAAATGCTTTATAAGTCTATCTCCTTTTGTGGCACAATAGAACATTTTAAAGGTAGTTTTATAAAGTTGATATAATTTGTCAAATGATGGAATTGATATATTGTACTTTCATTTGCGGGGCAAAATCAATATACAGAAACAGTTATTTGATAAACCTTGTCTTATTAGGGGAGCCCTGTTCAGACAGACTACAAGAACTTTAAAACAAAGTAACTTGAAAAAAGTAACAAATTCAAGTCTTTTAGTGTGAAAAAGTGATTGTTTTAATAGCAAAACTTCAATGAAACTTCAATTATGTCATGCAGTACTATTATATTCATTTTGCTAGATGATGCTTTCATACAATGTTTTCTTCTATAGATGCACAATTAACTGATTGAAAGTGGTCTTCTTGCACCCCTTTCCTTCATGATCAGGCTTCCCTGTACCCTAAAATTATTTTATTATTATTATTATTATTATTATTATTTATTGAATTTATTACCCCGCCCCACTCGGGAGAACCCGACTCTGGGCGGCTTACATCGTCATAAAACAGAGGTAAAAGATAAAAACATATAAAATCATGAAGTTTAAAAGATTATCTAAAATTATTTGAAGTAAAAACAGTGCAAACTACACGCCAGTATCCCCCTGGTCCAGATCCAAAGTGGCACTCCCTAAGTAAGCCACTTAGTATGGGAACCCGTGTTCCCTGGTCCCCAAATATGTCCTGCCAGCCAGAGCGTACTGTATGTGCATGCTCCAGGAGTGGATTCCATCAAAGAAATCACACTTTTATAAATTTTGAACTCTTTCTACTCACACAAGGGCCCCCGGGATCTGTCTTGCATATTAAACCAGCCTTTTACAAATCCTTCTGGATATGGCACACAAAGAAGAAGCCCTTTACAAATGTTCAGCAGGAGAGTAAATCTGTACCTTCTTTTGCCTTCAGATGGATGGCAGTGAGCCATATAGTGAAATTCTAGACAAGCATAGTTTGGAGAAGTTTCAAATTATAACTCCTAGAACAGGCTAACAAGGCCTGGGCTGACTGAAGGTGTTCTGGGAAGTGTAGTTTTTAAAAAAGAAACTTTTCTAAGCTCAGGAAAGATTCTACCTTAAGTACTTGTTTGCATCATTAACGCTACATGGTATACAGTTCTGATTTTACACCTACATGCTTCGAATGGGGGCTAGTGCAGCAGATCTTAGGTGCAACTTATATCACTAAATTTGTATAATCATGAGACAGAAAGATACATACCGTATATACTCGAGTATAAGCTGACCGAAATATAAACTGAGGTACCAAATTTTGACCTGAAAACCCAGAAAAATAGATTGACCGGAGTATAAGCTGAGGGTGGGGAATGCAACAGCTGCTAGTGAGTTTCAGTAATCAAAATACATGAAAATATGGTAAAATTAATTAAATTGTTGGCACATCTTAATCTGGCACGGTCTTGGGACCCTCGTGATCATTGACCCGAGTATAAGCCGTGTCCTTTTTGGGACTCATTTTTAGGACTAAAAAACTCAGCTTATACTCAAGTATATACGGCAGAGGAGAGCCATATATATATTGGCCTCTTACTGTTTTGAGAAGGAAATGGCTGTACACGCATAATGTTTCTCACATAGAAAACTGAATACCCCGGGTGCCTTGGTGTCCTGAACTTTTAGCCATAACTGTTACACTTGAGACATTGACCTTAACATAAAGAATGCAAGGCCATGCATTAAGCTTACGGGCCAGAATCTTGAGATCTTCTTTCATGTTCTGATCAAACCCTGGACTGCCAAAATGACACCACTTTCTTCGCTTTGTCGTTCCCTAAACTTAAGTCCTCAGACTTACCCAAACCAAAGGACTTATGAGGTAAAGGAAAGGTGATTGTGTGTCATCTCATCACACTCCATTTTGTATCATCAGTTGTGAAGTTGGGCATGTGACCACTCGTAGAACAGGCAGCTTACATGGGAGGAAATCAATGTGAGACTCTTTGTTAGTATGAATGTGCCCAAAAGGATTCTGGTCAGATATCTACAACTTTTTTTTAGAGTGAAAAGCTGCTTCATAAGCTTAATATGGTTAATCAAGCAAGATATATATTTTAAACAAAAGAAACAGAGGTGCTAAGCTTCCAGTAAGCCAAATGTCTTGCCAGTGCAGTAACGGAGGGGGACACTTCTTTCACAAGTACAGTAAAACCTAGCATATAGAGCGCCTCACTTAGAGACTAACTTGCTTAAAGAGCAGAATTTTCTCTGAATGGTCGCCTTGCTTAACAACTAAAACCAACCAAAAACTCGCTTAGCAACTAAATCGGGGTTTGCAAAAAAAAAAAACCCGCCATAAGTCACAATTGTTCACTTACAATGGAGTTTTGCTTAAAGAGCAAACTCACTTGAAGAGCAATCCCGTGGAACGCATTATGCTCTTTAAGCAACGTACTGCTATACTGGTGTTGCACAACGGTCTCTGGACAAAATCCACTCTCCACTTCAGCATTGGCAATGGTTCTGTAAGTGTCATGAGTCCTGAGCTATGCTGACAGATTTTCTGGTCATAGAAGCACAATGGGAGACTGGCTAAAATAAATAATGTAAACATATGATTCATTTTTAGTAATAAAACTGAATGTTGAAGGGGGAAATCCATTAAAAGTATAATACTTAAGCTTTGGCAACCAAAATAGAAAACTCTTTATAGTTATTTTTAATCACATTTTTCTCTTCAAGCCACATACTGAAGGATGAATGGAAATTATTTCTGCCATTGCCATTCACTGCAAGAGGGATCTTGTGGGGGATATGCCTTAAAAAGAGTGCATTATTCCTGAGTAGCAAGTTTATGTCTATTAAAGCTTATATAAGACTTAGACAATCATCAAGTTATTGGTTATTCACAGAATCTTCTTAAATATTTAACTAGTATTTAACACTGTGCATTGCAAGAGGTTCTTCAAAGACTGAAATATATAATTTAAAGCATTACAATGTCCATTGAAAGGGGACTTTCAGCTCTTGTGATTTGTATTAAGACCAGGGACATAAACTGATTGGGTGTGTGTGTGTTTTACAATGATTGTAGCTTATATAGTGTTTTGTATCTACTTATGTAAAATAATGTTAAAAATTCATAATTTTCATGCAGAAAAATGTTTATAAGCTATATTTTTGTTAGAATTCTAACACAATTTAACTTCCATTGCTAAACATTACAATCCTGCATTGTGTTGTTTAAATGTTTCCTAGTTTTCCTGATTTCCATTATATACTACCATCAAGCGCTTTTTGATTAAATTTTAATTTAATTTTAATTCACATAGCCTTAGCTTTAGTTTTACAGTAATACTGACTTACATATGCCTTGAGTTACATAAAATTTGACTTACATAAGGATTTTGTGCTAAAAATCATGTCCCGATTTACACAATTTCCTATGGGTTTGCTTCGAGTTACATAAAGATTCTTTTTCCTATGGGTTTGCTTCAAGTTACGTAAAAATTCATTTTCCTATGGGTTTTGTTCGATTTACAGAAACTTTCATTTTTCCTATGGGGTTGCTTTGAGTTACATAAAAAACCAGTTTAACTTTATCTATTTATTTATTTATTCAGATTTATATTGCCGCCTACTCGCCGAGGCGACTCAGGGTGGCTTACAGTCAAAGCAGCAACAGTACAATAAAAATTATAAAATATAACCTCACAAAATACAATCAAACCAGAACACAGACTAACTCCCCTCAGGCCATTGTTGTTGGCTCAGAGGAGTGGGCAAGGTCCTCAGCCTTCTGCCAGGCCATGGAGTCTTCTCCCTCAGGCCGTTGTTATGGGCCCAGAGGAGGGAGCAATGTTCTCAGCCACTGCTAGGCCATGGAATCTTCTCCTCAGGCAGTTCTTGTGGGCCCAGAGGAGGGGGAGATGTTCTCAGCCACTGCTAGGCCATCTAGTCTTCTCCTCAGGCCGTTGTTGTGGGCCCAGAGGAGGGGGCGATGTTCTCAGCCACCGCTAGGCCATGGAATCTTCTCCTTAGGCCATTGTTGTGGGCCCAGAGGACGGGGTGATGTTCTCAGCCACTGCTAGGCCATGGAGTCTTCTTCCTCAGACTGTTGTTGTGGGCCCAGAGGACACACACACACAGAGAGTTTTCTTCTAGCTTCCTTCCATTCCATATGGAGCTTCTTCTGCTGGTGGGATGAAGTCTGGATCTAATATTTTTTAACCCACCAGCCTAATCTGTCCTTAACTAGCAAACCAATGCAAATGCCATATATTCAAAAAAGCTTATTACTCAAGCATATTACTTCATATATTATGTCTGTTTGTAGGGCTGCAGCAAAGAAGGCCTAGTGTGTTCAGCTCCTCCATTAGATGTTTTTTACTAGTATGGGTACACCTCCACTTACTGCACAATAATGGTTTTCAACTGTCTGATATAGATGCATACTCTCAAGCATTAATGAGAATGGGCTACAGTACTTTGTATGCAGGCATTTCTAATACTTTAGACCAGGGGTCCTCAAACTACAGCCCATGGGCTAGATCCGGATCTTGGCATCGAAAAATCCGTCCCTCACTATCTAGTTCCTTTGGTAATTTTGAGAGAAATTCAAGGACATTTCAGTTTTAAAACACACTTCTTCCGTACCCATTTCCTTATTATTAGCCTATGCAACACCCTGGGTGCACAAAGACACCAATAGGAACTTGGTGGCTCGGGAAGAGGGATGGGAACATGAGCTGAGGGCTGGAAAGCAAGGGCATCATGGCATGTCTTGGGGCACATGGGTGGTGGTGACGTTGGCCAGTCTGGCTGTGCATTTTGTGAGAGGGAGAGAGACAGGAAGGAGGGAGGAGCTGAAAGGGAGGGAGGACTTGCTCCATGGGTGGTGGGGATACAGCGCTGGCTGACAACTCAGAGCCGATAACTGATTCCTCATGATGGTTCTAAGGGCCACTGTGTTCTAGTGCAGTTGAGGTAAGTGTAACCATTGGAAGGGCGGGCGAGTCCATTGTGGGTCCAGTCTGTCTGCCCCACTTTTCCCAACACATGCAGCTGTACCTTCCTTCGGGTTTCTCTGTTGCTGCAGAATGTGTGTAAAAAAGAGGCAGGGTAAAGGTCACAACTCTCCTTCCTGGCACCGTGGTATCTGATCAGCCAAAAACAAGCTCACACTTCCCATTGAAATACATGCCATTCAAAAAATAGTCCAGCCCCTCAACAATCTGAGGGACCAAGAACTGGTTCCCGTCTTAAAAAGTTTGAGGGCCTCTACCTTAGACAAATCTTTCAGCTGCCACTTTCCACAAGGGCTTTCCACAAATTTCCTGCTTGCAGTAACAGAACACTGAACAAATTGACTTTTTCTGGAGGAGTGGATTCTACCAAGCAAAGTTAACCCTGTCACCATTTCATAGGCCACAATCATGTGCAGTGCCTTCCAGAGGGCATTTCCTGCCCAGGCAGAAATGAAATATCCATAATAATAATAATTTCATGTCAGAAATTATTCTGGGTTGATTTTTGTTGGGAGAAATTCCACCCAGGGAATGCCCACACGAGGTTCCTTTTACGTCCTGAAAACGTATGGCAGATGATGCCTAGCTGGACTGCCAAAAGATCGTACGCATTCTAGGTTGTAGCAGACACAGGCAGCAACAGGTTGAAGAAATTCAGTGCTAGAAATGATACAAGGTCTAAAAGATAATATAGCATTACCTCTCCTCAAATTCTACCCCGGTGCTACTCTAATTTGCTCTAATACCATCATATACTGATACGCTGGTAATGCAGACTTCATTGGTCTCCAAATCAGAACATTATTTTCAGTGTAATGACAAATTCAACAAGAACAAGACATCTCATTTAACTGCAGGACTATTTTCTTGAAAAAAATTATACACCAGGATAGTTTTCTATATTTGAGACTTTAAATAGTTTATTTCAATCACTCATATTTCATACATTTAATCATAACAAAAGAATCTTAGAGCCTAAGCTGAAAATCTTCACTTTGTTCTAACTTATGAAATAACATTAAGCTACGCAGTCTAGACTCTCGTTCTCCATCTTTCCACAAAATAATGAGGTTATCAGCAGAACACGTTGCAAGGCCATGTTCACTGAAGTACAGGAACATCTGCAATGAAAACTAGAGTCATAAGGAAGTACCAAAAAGTGGAATGGTAAAATGTGCAAGAGTTAATTTTCAGTAGTGGCAATTCCAATATCCTATTGGATATTTATGCAGTTACAAAAGAACTGCAGAAGTTGTTGCAACTAATTACAGCTAATTAATGAGATGCCTGATATATACTAGGTACACAATTGAGAAGCACAACCAGTCATGTGGCAGACTGATTGTCAATTGGTTGTGGCAACTTCCCCTGGTTCTCTTGCATGAATTAAAATATTTAGTAAATTCTGGCCAAAATAAAGACAGATTCAGGAAATGAACATAAAGTCTAGCACACAATACTGTATTAAATAGCTCCCTCATAGCACAATGGTTAAGATGCTGTACTGCAGTCTAAACTGTTCACATTGTGAGTTCAATCCTTCCAACCTTCCGAGGTTGGTAAAATGAGTACCCAGCATGTTAGGGTCAAAGGTAAATTACCCAGACATTGCTGTAAGTGCTATGGGGTGGATATAATTGTTATTGCTACTGCTATTGCTAAACTTAAAACTTCAGCAAGCATACAGCAATAATGTAGTTCTTCAGATACAGAATAAATAGTTCATAGTTATGTGCAGTGGTGGGATTCAGCAGGTTCACACCAGGTCGCCAGAACTGGTAGCATAAATTCCAGCTGACTCCGCCCATCCAAGTTTTGAAATAAAGTAGTCCTAATTCGGGTGCAATGCAGGGCTTTCCCCATAGAACCACGCCCACCATACCACAGAATAGGTAGTAAAAATTTTGAATCCCACCCCTGGCTATGTGGCAAAATATGTGAACAAGATCATTGCATATTTAGTTTTTATAAGTAGCAAGAATGATGATATAATTAATCAAAAAGATGCATTTGTTTTAGTTTTACAGATGCTATTATACATTTTAAACTTCAGATTAACATGTTTTGATTTAATTTTTGATAGGTTCATAAGGTTTTTAAAAATATTTACTACGATGTACATTAAACCTGCATTTACCAATAAAAGCTAGCCAATAAAGAGCAGTTAAGCAGAGCAATGTAGACAAAGCAGCTGCTATCAGCCTAGCAATAAGATTGCAGCGAGTTCAATGCAAGGCAAGCAACATATCATAGAGACAAGTGTATCATAATATTCTATAGAATGGCTGAAGCTGCTACGTTGGAGTTGTGTGGAGAATTGCATCCATGTATAACTGGATGATTGAATCTTCCCTCCCCTTTGTGCCCCCTCCCCAATTCTGCAAATCTTCTCTGAAAGGTTGGAAGCCCTTCCAGAATAGTAGATAATGTAGTACTAATGACTGCATGGAAAAAGAGGGGTTCATATCATTCCATCAAGAACAAAAGCCACCCATTAACAGAAAGGCAACTCTGAATCCAACCCATCAACCAACCAAAATCCAATGTAAAAACAGCAGTATGAAAACCCCTTCTAGCATTGTTATACTGGATTGCACTGTTGTGCAAACAGCTGTGCAAGAGCTTGCACAACGGTTTGCACAACAAAACCTGTCCTGGGTACTACCCTTGTTTAGACCAGCAGGATAAACCTTTCTGTGGTACTCTTTGAGGTAGGAGACACTAACTTCAATTTGCAGAAGCCCAAGTCCCTGTGAATCCACACAAATGGGTTTACTGACCTATGTTGTTACAATATTCTGGTGCAGCATCCAAATACGAACACCACTTGAAATAAATACAGTGGTACCTCGCTTAAAGAGCATAGTGCGTTCCACGGGATTGCAGTTTTTGGTTGGTTTTATTTGTTAAGCGAAGCAACCATTCAGAGAAAATTCTGCTCTTTAAGTGAGTTATTACTCTCTAAGCGAGGCGCTCTTTACGCGAGGTTTCACTGTACAGGGGAGATGACATGCATATTCATCTATACATTTAGTGACCATTCTCCCTGCACCATTAGACGAGTCATGTCCTATGAAATGGCTCCAGGGAAATCTGAAGATTCAGGAACCAAGCATGAGACACTCAACCAAGGTTCAAAAGATTCTTCAAAAGCTTTTCATTCCCTAATAGTGCTCAGAGGTTCCCAACCTTTGGTTTTTGGACTTCAATTTCCAGAAGCCAAAGTCAATTCCCCAATTAGGCTTCTGGGAATTTTAGTCCCCCTGTGCGGCATGTGTCTAGACCAGTGGTGCCCAAACTAAGGCCAGGAGTCCAGGTGCGGCCCACAACACCAATTCATCTGGCCCACGAAGCCCTCGTCGCTCCTGGAAGTGGAAGTAAAAAACCCATGTATGAGCGCGTTTTACTTCCGCTTCCAGGAACGACAAGAGCTTCGTGGGCCAGATGAATTGGCGTTGGGGTCGGCACCCAGCCCCCGGCCTTAGTGACCGTCTTCTTGAACTACATGATCGGGCCGTGGCCCAAAAAGTTTGGGCACCCCTGGTCTAGACCCACCATTTCTAGAGAATATTGTACAATGACAGCTGAATGGAGCACAAGCATTGACTTTTTAAATAGTTTGTAATTCTAAACAATAGCTGATTGAACGAAAAGTCTCCTCCTCCAGTCCACGCACACAACAACAGGCACAATAACATGAACAATATGCTACTGCAAGTTACAACAAACCTGCACTGCTGAAGAATGCCCAATCAAATCCCCAGTAAGATCCAGGAAATAAATGGTGGTGCTCTCTGGCGCCTTTTTTGTTGTCTGATTGGCTTGCTTGCTTGTCCTTCCAAATCCCCAGATACTGAAAAAGCCTGTGGGAGGGAGGCTGATTTAAACATTAAGAAAATATTCATGCACTCTGGGAGATCTTATTCTGCCCTGATCTGGCCCACAAAGGCAGGTACATTCTAAGAAGTGAGCATCCAACTAGAATGACTGAAAGCAGACTGCATTCATGTTTATGTGCCTATGTAACTGCAACTCTTCTTCATATTGCCCAGGCATCCAAGGCAAGTGGAAATTAATAATGTACAAATTCAGCTCACATGATTTTAAATGCATTTTGTCTTTTCTGTTATTTATTAAATATGAAACTAAATCTTTATTTTAAATATAGTCCAGCTTTCTCCCACTACAGGAATCCAAGGCAAATACTGGCTAATATTATCTGTGTGAAACTTTAGATACATAAACAATTCAGGAGAAGGAATGAAACACATCTTTATTGTTATGCACAGAAATGTAGACAGGATTATAAGACTCTTTTCCCCATACCTGCACCTCAACTTTAATGGAACTAATTTTCACAGACCTGATGGAACAGGCTCAGCTGTAAGTTGCTGTTTTTCTCGCAATTCCCAGATGCGAACACTGCCATCTTCTGAACAGGAGATTAACTGCCTGCTAAAATCAAATCAAACACTACATACATACTACTGAAACAATCTGCAAAATAATTCTTGTAGCAAATGTACACAAATAATAAAAAGTGTTTCCATTGAGACATTTCTGAGCTTCAGTTTCATTTAAGTCAGGGGTTCCCAACCTTTTTATGCTGTGGGCCTGACCACGCCCCACCCCCAGACAGCTGAGCAGGCTGGACCATGCCCCTCGGAAGTGGAAGTAAATACATCTGCTTCCACATTTATGACAGCCATGGGCGCATTTACGGCTGACATAACCGCATTTACACATGTGCAGGAGCATTTTATGGCTGTTGTAAACACACCCGCTTCCACTTCTGGATGTGGCGATGGCAGGCCACATGAAATGGTGCCGTGGGCCATAGTTTGGGAACCTTTGATTTAAGTCATCAAACATGATTAAAACATTGTTTGCAGAACCCAGCACATGAAGGACACTTTTAGACCAGGCTATACATTTCTTCCTTTGATTTTATGTTAACAATTTAAAGATGCTTAATAACATTTTAAAATTTATTACTGCATGACATCCCTTTGGCAGTTATCTTAGGAACAAAATAGTACAAAACAGCTAAATCATATAAAACTTATTATTTTAATTGGTGCAAAAATTTCATAGAATAAGTATTTGTACCCTACAGAATACCCTTTTGTAGTGTTGGAATTTTTGTTCTGCCACATAAACCACTTCTTCCTGACCTAAGATCATCTTTGACAGATCTTGATAGCCTCACCACCACATGTTAGGCAGGGTCTGATCAAGGAGATAGTTTTCTCAAAGTAAAATGTTAATGGGGACATTGAAAATCTTAATCAAAAGCACTAGGCATTTAAATAAAGAACAGGAAATTTTTGCACTGTTGGATCAACTAAGGATACATGCCCAAAGAAGGCATGGCCTATGGGGAACAGGTGAAGCCTAGTAGAGACACACACATCCTTTTATATTGTAGTTTATATAAAACATTTCATTTTATATGTTACTATAATGTTTCTTGAGATCCAGAAAGAAGATTTTCACAAACACAGTTAAACTTAAATTCATGAAAGGTTATTTCATCATTCTCTCTCCAAGCCCTGAGATGTGATGAAAATGTAATACAACTCTATTCATTTTTCTGATGAGCAAAAGTTTTAATGTGTAAAAAAATAATAGTGTGATTTGTACCTGTTTGGAACTTTCATAAGATGCAGGATAGTGGAGTCATGAGCAGCCTTCTGGAAGGCAATCACACTCTTCATTTGGAGGTTATATACATATATGCCCTTTCCAACAGCAGCAAACACACACTGGAAAGAAAATTCAACAGAATTTCTTAACAAAACAGACATGTTACTTTGTGTAATGGGTTTTCAATTGAATTAAGACCCTTGAATTTTCAGCCTAAGCAGAACAAATGGCAACTCAAGAGGTCAACAGCTCCTCAAATATAATTACCACTGTAATTATGAAAATATTTGTGTATTACATCTCAGTTTATATAAATGGTGCAATCCAACTGTGAGAGACATTCAAAGAGCTACAAAACACATCACCTTCTCAAAGCCTTGAGAAAATATGGATAAAAAACCCACACACCTTCATGAGCTGTGTACAGCACACACTAAATGTGGAGCAGTCCCAGAAGCAAATTTAATTCCCATTCTGAAAGGAACTAAAGTTTTAAAATTTCACAGAAGTCACATCCATTTGGTTGTTCCAGTAGAGTTTACTGAAATTTGCAGTCAGGAGGGATCAACGGTTCTTCTTGAGATGTGAATGAAATGGAATGCAAAGTTAACCCAAGGGACTCATTAAAGAAGCACTGACTAATCCAGAAATATGTGGGGAAATACATTTTACAATTGTTAACTTTTACACTGCTTAAATTTTTACCTCCTCATCACAAGCCAAATGTTGTATTGAAACTTCATTTTGGCTGTGTGATAATTTTATTTCCTGTTGTGGGTCCATGTGAAGAGATGCATCCCAATTGCGTTCATAAGCCTGCATTGTCCAGTCCAATGAATCCCAGACAACCATCTCCCCTGCATGGGAGCCTGTGGCAAAAGCCATTTCTAGGAACCAAAGGGAAGAGAGGTCATTTAAATTATAGCCCATCTGAAATGCTGAAACTAGTCAGCACGTAACCTGTGAATTCAGCCTTGATTACATATTATATTTGATGAAGGAATGTCCTTTTTTAATAAAAATAGTTTAACCCACTAAGTTCTTCTCACTTTTTTTTTGCACAAAAATATCAGAAAGAAGCTCAATGCATATTCTTTACAAACTAAATCATGCAATCCAATTTGAAAAAGAACAACGTAACACGAACAAAGATGACCAAGTGTTCCTCCTGTGTCTAGCAATCTGTCCCTATTCCAGAAAAACAAAAGGAGACCAGCACGTTGACTGATTTTGCAACTGGGAAGCTACCCATGGAAGAATTAGCAACTATGCAATTTAAGAATATCTTAGACAATCTGAGGAAAAACACAGTTAATACTGTTTGTCTCAGAGTAGTGTTTCACCAGCCATGGAAACACACTTTCATGCATAAGTTAGTGTTGCTGGATTAAGATTATGAATAGTTTTATAAAGACTTTACCAAAGGGCTCAATGTTGGGTAGTTGGTTACTAAGGACTGGCGTGACCCTAGTGCAAATCCAGTCTTAGTTCTGAAACTCATTGGTTGGCTTTCCAACAATTGTTGCTGTTGTTATGTTCCATCAAGACACCTCTGATTTATGGTAACCCTATGAATGAGAGACCTCTGAAATGTCCTCTCCTCAAAAGACCTGCTCAGCTCCTGTAAACTCAAGCCTGTGCTTCATTTGGGGAATTAATCCATCTCACATTTGGTCTTCCTCTGTTCCTGCTGCCTTTAACCTTTTGTAGCATTATTATCTTTTCCAGAGAATCCAGCAATTGCATTTTTGTAATTTAACTTGCTCCATATGATAAAATTGATAGAGAAGTAAAAAGTACATAGTACCACTTGGAAGAACGGTGTAATAAAAATGACATACCACTAACAAACTTGCAGTACTTTGAAAGCAATTAGAGAAGGCATTATGAGTTTCATTCTTTAACAACCCACTGTATAACAGTATGTGTAAATTTAATTGAAACAGAGCATTAACTATCATAGCATGTTCATTCTAAGCAGTTTCAAAATAAGACACTTTACACAGAAATATATCCTATTTGAGGAGACTGCCAACAAAACTTTAATTCAAACCTATGTAATAGCTTTTATACGGAAATCAACAAAATAAGTTCATCTAGAGAACTGCAAAATAAACTTTGTAATAAAAATATATACACCATTAATTACTAACATTGGTAACAGTCTTACCACTGACACTGACCAACGACACTATATTGTCCTGATGGTCAAGAAGACGTTTCACTTCAAAGAGATCCCATTCAGTCCCATCTCTGGAAGTTTTCAGTCTAAAAATTACTTTGAAAAAAGATATTGACATCTTTCAAAGAAGTGTTAACACATGAAAACACATAAAATGGGACCTGTATCAAAATACTGCAGTAGAGTATATCCTTATTAATGCTTATTAATGGCTCCTTTTCAAACTAAGAAGGAGTAATAAGTGGGATACCATAAGGCTTAACTCTGGGCTCTTCAACATTTTCATCATTAATGACTTGCATGAGGGAATGCAGGGAATACTTATCAAATGTGTGGATTACCACATATACTTGAGTATAAATTGAGGCTTTTTAGCCCCCAAAATGAGGTCCAAAAAGGTGACTCAACTTATACACAGGTCAATAACCACGAGGGTCCCAAAACAGCGCTGGATTCGGTGCAGTTCGGGACCTTAAAAGGGGCTTTTGGCTTCAGGAGAGGGGGAAAGGAAAACAAATGGCCACAAGAGGGCGCAAATCACAACTTCTCATTTAAATGCATTGGAAACTAATTTCTTGTACTGTACAGTAATACCCCGGATAACACTTGTACCAAATAGCGCTAAAACCGCATAACGTTGCAAGATTTTCAGAAAAATCTTGCATCGGATAACACGATTTTTAGCGTTATCTGGTACAAGCGTGTGCATGGGGGGGGGAGTTGGATTGGGTAGAACATCTACCCAATCCAACCCCCTCCCCAGCGCCCGCCTGCCTTTTCCCCAACGCTACTGCAGGGCTCCCTCTGCTTACCTTCCTTCTCCTTCTCTGACTCCCAGCTGATTGCAAAAGGCTTGGTTTTTTTTAACTGCAGGGAAGGGGGGAAGAGAAAGGAGTTTCTTTCCACTTGCTTTACTTCCTGATTTGAAAAAAATACAGAGATGTGATTGGTTCTCTAGATCAACTGATCTAGAAAACCAATCACATCTCTGTATTTTCTCCCTTTCCTGTTTGATTGGTTCTCTAGATCAGCTGATCTAGAGAACCAATCACATTTCTGTATTTTTTCAAATCAGGAAGTAAAGCAAGTAGAAAGAAACTCCTTTCTCTCTCTCCCCCTTCCCTGCAGTTTAAAAAAAAAAACAAGCCTTTTGCAATCAGCTGGGAGTCGGAGAAGGAAGGTAAGCAGAGGGAACCCTGCAGTAGCATCGGAACTGCACTTTCCCTGACCCTACTGCAGTTGCATGGGGGTGGCTTTAAAAGGTAGGGAGGTCTCTTTCTTTCCCTGCCTGCCTTTAAAGCGGTTTGTCCCTGAAGTCAGGGCTTTATTTTTAGCGTTGTTGGATGCATGTATCGGACAACGCTAAAAACTGGATAACGTCATGACTTGTGGAACCAAGTCATAACATTTTCCGGGGTATTACTGTATTCTGAAGCTTTTCTGTTTGTTTTTTTCCAATGCTTTTCAGTGGGAAACCAAACCTGTACATAAAAAGAAAGGGTTTCCCTCAGTGGTGGGCATCACCAGGTTCGCACCAGTTCACCAGAACCAGTAGCAGAAATTCTGGTTGGCCCCATCCATCCGAGTTTTGAAATAAAGTAGTCCTAATTTGGGTGCAACACAGGGCTTGCCACGGCCACAGTGTGGTAGTAAAAAAAAATTGGACCCCACCACTGGTTTCACTTACCTTCATGTCTTTCTCCCTGCTCTATGTGGTCAAGATGGAGGGGGAAAGCCATGCTTCCTGGTTGCAGGGAGAGCAAGAGGCTAGGCTAGACCATCGCTTCCTGCCTCAGTGCAATTGCATGCCTGCCCATTTCCCCTGTAGCGCCACCACTGGTTGGTAGTGCAAATACAGTTTATGTTTGAATTAATTAATTTTATTGTATTTTCATGTTTTTTTAATTGAAACTTACTAGCAGCTGCTGCATTTTCCATCCATGACTTAAACTTGGGGCAATCTATTTTCCTAGTTTTAGAGGTCCAAATTAGTTTCCTCAATTTATATTTGGATCGACTTATACTCAAATATATACGGGTATACCAAATTGGGTGGCATAGCTAATATCTTGGAAGACAGGAACAAATGTAAAAAGAGCTTGATAGGCTTGAACACTGGGCTGAAAACAACAGAATGAACTTTATCAGGGAAACGGTAAGTGGAAAGTTCTACACTGGGGAAACCCTCAAATGCAGTTACAAGATGAGGAATACTTGTCTCAATAATGCTACAAGTGAGAAAGATCTTGGAACAGTTGTAGATCACAAGCTGAATATGAGACAACAATGCAATATGGCTGCAAAAAAGTTACTGCTATTTTAAGCTGCATTAACAGACGTATAGTCTCCAAAACCCATGAGGTACTCATCCCCCACCTTCATTTGGAACTACTCAGGCCACATCTAGAATACTGTGTCCATTGCACTTTAAGAACGACACCATCAAATTGGAAAAAGTTCAGGGAGGGCAACAAAGATGAACAGAGGACTGAAAACCAAATTCTATCAAGAAATACTGAAATAATTTGGCATGTCAAGAGACAGTGGGGTGTGTGTGTGATAGCACTTTTTAAATAATTGGAAGGTAGTCATAAAGAAGAGAGGCAGGATCTATTCTTGATCATCCCAGAGCGTAGGACTTGTAATAACTAGCTCAAACTTCAGGAAACCAGATATTGGCTGAAGATCAGGAAAAACGCTTTGTTAGAGCAGTACGACAATAGCAGCAATTACCTCGGGAGGTGGTGAGCACTCTAACACTGGGGGCATTCAAGAGAAAACTATCATATTTGGATTGATTTGGGTTCCAGCTCTGAGCAGGGAGTTGGATTTGATGGTCTCATAGGTCCCTTCCAACTCAATTGTTCTATGATTTACAATCCTAATTTCCTAACTAAAGTACTCTAGCTTAGAGTTCCAGCACGGCAGACTGCCCTCTTCTAGAATGTTGTGTTCTGGGGTGGACATCTTTAACAGGCTTGCAGACCAAAATTTCACACACACACACTACTCTCGGGCTACACCTGGCCTGGAAATGGCCATTTAAAAAAAGAAAGAAAGCAGAAGTGCCTAGATGGAGACTTGTGAGCTGCACTGACTACAATCTCTTTAACATTAATATAACCAAGTTTAGAGGCCTCCATGAACAGTAATAAGCAAAATACTTTTTGAAATGGTGGCGGAGTTATGGAATGACCTATTGGATACAAAAATTCCAAAATATGGCCACAAAATGCCCAACAGAACACAAAAGATTGTCACACCTTGCCTATCCCTGCTCCGCTTCAATCCCAAAATTTCCCATTCTATTGATATCCAATATACCAAGCATTCTTTGGGAGCTGCATTGTGGGTGCCTCTTTAAGCTACACAATGTAGTTTTAAATACATATTTTTACTTCATTTTTCTTGGCAATTATCACCTCAGTTTTTTTGTCAGAAGGAAATATTTATCTGGATGGATATATAGTTCTGACCCAGAGGCTCTTATATGCTGAAAGTGAGTGATCAGCCTGTTTCTTGTTTCAATATTGCTTCCCATGAAAAATGTCTTATTTGTAAACAAGAAGAGTATTGAAACATAACACACACACACAACATGAAACTTATAACCAAAGCTGTTGATAATGGTATTACATGTACACACTCATGTGTATGTTTGACAGCGAGAGAAAGAGAATCTATCTCCTACTTGCATTTACTTCAAGAATTAGCATATTCCAAATGCATGCTGGAGGGAAACTGACATTCGCTATTCACAAAATATCTTCGTTTCCCTGCTGGAGCTCAAACAATGTGCAAAGTAATTAATGTAAAATCACTGTATTGCATGACGAACTGAGCCTCATCTGGGCATCCCCTGAGCAGTTTCTCCAGCAAAAATCCTTTCAACCCAGAATAATTTCTGACATCATGTTGTTGTTGAAGACAATAATAAATTGGGGGGGAAACCCAACCTTGGGAAAATCAACGCTACTTGTTTAGATCAAGTGATCAAAAAGAAATTCAAGACACAATTTACACATTCTAAAATACAAGAAAGAAATTTAAGTATCACAAATTAGAGCACTACTTACTCAGTTCTTTGCCAACAGCTACTGCCACACAGTTTTTTGGCAATTCAATCATAGCAGTGATATCTTTTATTAAGAAAAGAAAAGTCAGCAAGACATTTTGTTACAAATAAATATACACACAACCTATTTATGATTAAATCTACATCTGATCACCTTGCAAGTGGGCTACTCAAAACCATCCAAAATAACTCTGTAGGGTCTTAGGGAAGAAATATCTGAATCCAACCTGGCATGAACAGACATCTGATTGGACTAATGGGACTTTTTTCTTCTTGCCTATCCCTTACATCTTATATCATCTGCAGAGAGTGTTTGCCATTCTGTCCATTGTACTGATGATGTTCTACCTACAGAAGGAGCTAATTGAATAAATTCTCTGTTCTCCTTTTGGAACAGGGGTAGCCAAGCTACGGCCCACAGGCCGAACCCAGCCTGCGGCACCAAATCGTCTGGCCTGTGCTGCAACCGGAAGTAAAACGTGCCCATGCATGTGAAAACACTACCGGAAACGGAAAACATGCATGTACAAATGCAGTCGTAAATGCAGCCACGGCTGTTATAAATGCATTTACAACAGCCGTGGATGTGTTTTACAGCAGGAGGATGCACGTGACTGGCCCGCTCAACCACATGGCCGGCCCATGTTGTGAAAAGTTTGGAAACCCCTGTTTTAGAATAATACTATATCACATTGTTCAGCGGCTAAGCTATCAGACCAGAATATTGAATGTAATGTTTCTAACCAGCCTTGTAAATCCAATAAACACTTGACAGCACATCCAATAAAAATGTTAAGAACAACATGCTTCCTTCTTATATTTGTTCAGTATTTGGTGTATTGTATTCTGCTTTTAGATTTAGGTGGAATCTTGCATTTTAACAGCCTTCTATCTCACAGCATCCTTGGAAGAGCTTAATTTCATTTCCAAAGGGATACTCATTTTATGATTTATAAATACTGACCCAGCTCACTTAAGTTAACAGTTATTGAAGTTTGACACACTCAAAAATTCATAGGACACAGGAGGCCAGAAGTCCTCTTAATTCAAAAATGATTACATTGACATTTTAGAGAGAGAGAGCAGCTTTAATATATGTTATCTTTAGAATTAAAGAGACTTCATTAAGTTGATTTTGCAACATCACATAGATCTATTTTATTCATCCTTTAACTACTATAATGAACCATTTACATTTTTACCTGCATCAGTAAGATGACTTGTTTTACACAAGAGATCTAATTTTTGGTTCCAAACACAAAGATCACTTCCTCCAGACAGCCACATATCCAGCCTCTGAAGAACTGTCAAACACTGTAGAACCAAATTAGATAAATGGAATCCAAATAATACCCCATAATAAAGTTCTTTATAGCAATTACACTTATACTGTATACGGATTGTTGTTCAGTAAAATCATTAATGTTACTTATAAATATTTCAATTATTATGAAATATAACTGGAATATTTGATCACAATATTTATTATTGATAGCTAACTTACTATACCTTTTATAAAGCAAACAGGCAGTCTGATAAACAGCAGTAATCTCACTGAAGACATCCTGTCTGAGACTAAAATCTTTCAAAGATTTTGAAATTATAAACCTTGCTAAAATATAACAAATACTCTTTTTTTTTTTCATATCATATCACATCCCTGCAAAGGTTTTGACAGCAAGAGACCAAGAAATCTATCAAGAAAAAACTTCAGCTGAGATATTTAAACATAATCTGTGAAGTTTATCTCTTGAAATCAGATAGATCTAAAACTAGAAGTAGCCTCTTAGTAAAAGATTTAAGATTCACAAAATACTTTGTCATATTATTATTATTATTATTATTATTATTATTATTATTATTATTATTATTATTATTATTATTATTATTATTATTATTATTATTATTATTATTATTAAACCCTTATTGCCATATCATATTACTAAAATAGCTTAACATTGCCCTGTGACAGGAGACCACAGGATTAAAATGATCAAGGACTATTCAAAGAACCAGTACTGGTGCTGCCTTCCACAATTTATCTCAAAGGAAAATTTATTATTATTTATTAGTTCAAATTTATATTTATGGAAGCTGTTACTGGAGTTCCCGCCAAACTGCAAGGTTGTACTAAGAGAAAACTTACACGTTATTTTTCAGCTTTTTTTGGTCTCCACCAATGGGGCTATTGTATATTAAGTGAGCAAATCTAGCTAGAAACTGGGAGTGCCAGATTTCAGAGGTAACTTCCATAGCCTTTTTACAAAGATACATTTCTGCATATCACTGGAGTTGCTGAGATCTGTGTTCCCAAGGTCATATGATGCTGTTCATGTGAGATGTCACGGTAAATCATTCAGCTGAGTGTAACATGTGAACCCACCCTTAGTGTGAAGACAAGAGACAAATATTGAGGTCAGGGATTCTCAACCTGTGGGCCATGGGCCAGATGCGGCCCACAACACCATTTCATGGGGGCCCACCCACCGCCTCCACCACACCTGGAAGTGCCATGTGGTGGAGGAGGGGCCAAATGGCTATCCTGTCCCTGAAGCTGTCTGAGGGAGTGTGACCTGGCCCCCAGCTTGAAAAGGTTGAGAACTCCTGATCTAGGCAACCTAGCTACTAAAAGAAACAAAAGACAGTTTAAGAGTTCAAGCAGCAATAACTATCCTAAATTATAATCTGTAACTTCCCTAAATTATTTGTGTGTGTGTGTGTGTGTGCGTGCGCGGATGCGGGGTGTGTGTGTGGGGTGTGTGTGCATCTGATAAACTGTAATAAACTGAGTTCCCATTAACTATTTATTACAGGCAGAATCTTGCTTGTATAACATGGATCCAACTAGCACAGACTATTAGATCAAATCAATGAATGGCAAGTCAATCACTTTTGATTCAGTAAATCTACTCAGTTGGGCACTACCAACAGGATTTCTGCCTAAAAGGCTGCCAGCAAAGAGGAATATGCATCCCACATCAAAATCACTTCTATTTTTACTTACCTTTACAGTAGAATGAAAGCAGGATACTCTGTGAATTTGCCTACCACTGTCACAATCCCATACCAGGTTTCATGTATTAAGGAATTATAGAGAACAATAAACTTGAATGTCTATATTCAGAAAATAAAACTAAATAAAATGGTTAGACTATTTTTGACCAAAAGCAGCTTACTTCAACAGTGTTATCTCAACTGTTTACTAAATCTTCTTTGGTACATATACAACTAGAGCATAAATTCCATTCGCATGAATACTACACTTATATACTGGCTGCATTTCTCCAAACCACAGAAAATTTCTCCTGTATCTAAATAACCCCATTTTACTTGATTATTTTTGATAGACTTTTTACTTTGCTACAAAGTCTATTAAGTGACTTCCACAAGGTCTAGCCAGAATCTTGTTCTGGTGGGAGACATTCTGCAGCATTCATCCATTCAGAACGGGTTATAGTTTTTCCTTTCCAATAGGTTTAGCCTAACTTCTTCTGGTTTAATATTTAAAATTTGAGAAGCCTACAAAATGTCTTTCTTTTTTTGCTGTCATTTAGGCCTTTAGGGGATTGATGTCATTGAAGTTGATGAGATTAGTTCTATGCTACCTTATTTTATTCATTTTTTGCTAGCATCTCCCAACATATTTCCAGAGGGGCAACACCAGCCAAATAACAGACTTGTCCAGTGGGGGTTAGTTTCAAGCAGTCAATAATAATCCTGCATGATTCATTAAGAGTTACTGTACTTGTTTGGCATGATCTGATTTATACTATATAGCACTAGCATATTGTCATGGCATAACACAGGGACAGATGTTTAGACAATGTTTTTATAGGTCCATTTCTGTTAATCCATTATCTTTAAGAAGGAGGTAGAGCTTTTGAGCAGCAGTTGACACTGGGCAATATCATATGCCACTGTAAGGTCAATAAATGCTAGTCATTTTGCGTGTTTCAAAACTGCCATCTATAAACTGGATTAGATTTAAGATTGGGACTGTGGTGGCTCAGGGTTAAGAAGCTCGCCTTGTTAGCTGGAAAGTCAGCAAGTCGGCAAATCAAGACCCGAGTACTGCATTACAGAATGAGCGCCCGTCTCTGTCCCAGCTCCTGCTAACCTTGCAGTTTGAGAGCAAGAAATTGCAAGTAGATAAATAGGTACCACTTTGGTGGGAAAAGATCTTGGGAACGTGAAAAGAGCCTCAATTGGGAGTCCCGAGTGGATTCCTCCAGCAAAAATTCTTTCAACCCAGAAAGCTCCTTTGTGTGCTTCTGACACATTTTTTTTTAAAATTAAGATTTTAACCATGCTGATCTTGCCATGTCTAAAAGTTACCTACTCTGTAATTAGAAGAGGTTAATTTTAGGGACTAGATACTTTTGCCAATCATCTAGTTCCACCAATAGCAAAGGGGGGGGGGAGCACTGGTTTAGTTCTGAAAATTCCTTGATATTTTATTGTTATAATGTGTTAGCTGGCCTTCTCTGCCAAAAGCAATTAGTGTGATGTTTAGTTGGTCATTATACAATGCATACTGTGTCCTTTGTTTGGAGTGTTGTTTAGTATTTTAAATAATCTCCAAGATTTCTGGTTGCTTCTTGCCATATATCAAGCTCAGTTATAGTGTCTATCCCAGGGGTGCCCAAACTTTTTGCACCGGGGGCGGCGGCGGCGACCATTCCCTCAGAATAACTGAGCAGGCCTGACCATGCCTCCAGAAGCGGGCGTGTTTGCGCATGCACATCTGGAACTACTTCTGGGAGTGGCGTGGGCACATTTACGCAAACGTACCACGCCTCTCCTGGAAGTGGTTGGTTCGATGCCCCCATGCATGTGCAAATATATCCACGCCACTCCGGAAGTGGTGCACGTGAGTTTGTGCATGTATGGTGGCATCCCCGACCACTTCCAGGAGTGGCACAGACGCAATTGCGCATGTGCTGCGGTGTCCCCATCCACTTGCGGGAGTGGTTCCAGGCACACATGTGCATTGGCGGGTGCATCCCCCATCCACCTCCAGGACCTCCAGGAGCAGCAAGGGTACCGTGGACCTGATCCAGCCTCCAGGCCGTAGTTTGGGCATGCCTAGTCTATCCAGTGGATTCTTTCAGTTTCTGCAAGAGCTGAGACAAAATGTATCCCAGCTTTTATGGTATGTTCACAGTGCAACACTTTTGCTTCAGAGGATTAGTTGGCCCTATGCTGTTGCCCTAGAGATGCCCAAATGTACAGCACAGTACTTGAAATACCTTTTACTCCTTAAAGAGGCCCTTTCTACATCCCACATCTTCATATTAGCAGAACTAAATGAAGCCAAAAGAAGATGTAGGAACTGGAAAGCAATGGGACATACCGATATCTGGACCAAGCAAATTAAACATTTTGGGCAAAACACACAGGCATGGCTCTTTAATAACTGCTGGACAAGCAAAAAAAAAAATATGGCAGAAGATGAAAGTAATTGTTATACCGAAACTAAGCAAAGAATTATCTGATCCCAACAGGTACATGCCAATCTCCCTACTATGCTACTTATATAAAGCGTTTGAATGAATGATATTAAATCATCTTTAGCCTCTAAACTTAATTTCTTTTAATTTCAGAACAAGCAGGCTTTCAGCGTGATAAAATCTGTACAGCTCAAATATAGAAAGCATACAGAAAACAGATTTGAATGTCATAAAATAACTAGAGTAGCATTTGTTGACCTTATAGAGGTGCATGACACTGCCTGCCATCAGCTGCTGTACAGAAAGCTCTGACTCCTTACCAAAGACTAACAGAAATTCTAGCCGTTCAGTCTCAAAACCAAAGATTCTTTATTGAATTTTAAGAAAGGCACAGTCTCTGGAGAAATCAAAGGAACTGTCTGCTACAAAAAGTGTCCTGGCACCATTACTTTTTAACATTTACAGTCAACAGTTCCATATACAGTACCAGGAGTTTCATCTATGCCAAGAATCTCCCTTGACACTCCAAGGGGAAACCTTGGCCCTCTATATTAACAGAAATTATTGTCATTTGTGGTCCTAAATAAAGAACACTGGGTCATTGGGCTTGCTAGCAAGTATATGGTACAACACTTCAAGAGAACAAGCCACATATGGTTGCCCAGGGATGTTTGAGTGTGCTTGCAATGCCTCCCACTCTTTGGGGAGGCTCCTTTTATGCCCCCTCCCACCAAGTATAAGTGCTTCCTAAAACTTAGGCTGCCTCCTCCCCCCCCCCCCCCCGGCAAAAAAAAAAATCATGGTGGAAGGGGATCTCTGCATCACATCTCCCCACCTCCCATGCAAAGCAAGGTTAAGGGGAGCCTGTGCATCAAGGCAGCAAATATGCATCAAGGCTTTTGCACATATGATGAAGCAGATCTGCCATTTGTTTGATGTACACTGCACTGAATGGAAATCATGTCTGCTCAAAATGGTATGAGAATAATTTGTTCAGTGCAGCCTCCACAGTTGATTAGATATAACACGTTAAGCTAGGGGTGCCCAAACTTTTCAGGACATGGGCCAGTCACATGGTTCAGGGGTGCCCAAACTACAGCCCATGGGCAGGATCCGGCCCCCAAAACCAATTTATCCGCCCCGTTGTCACCCTCGTCGCTCTAAGAAGCAGAAGTAAACACACCCATATGGGCGCATGTTACTTCTGCTTCTGGGAGCAACAAGGGTGATGCAGGCCGGATGAATTGGCATTGGGGCCTGGATCCAGCCTGTGGGCTGTAGTTTGGGCACCCCTGCATTAAGCAGTCACAATCGAAAGGGCTGCCTATGCCTATTTGGGTATTTCTCCTATCAAAAACCAACTCAGTTGTGTTCACAGCAAAGGATACTATAACAGTCCTATCAGCCCCTGCTGTCAAAATCATGTGACATTTTTCTTCACTAGCATCTGATAAAGGAAAAACTGCAAGTGCTGTAATTTTCTGTGTATGTGCAAGTATCTCAAATAACTTCTCTCCAGTCTGGAAAACAAAACAAAGACATTGCAAGAAATCTGCTAAAATATTATGGCCAAGATGCAGCTGCAAGTCCCAATTAAAATAGACCCACAGAATCTGCAATGGAATAGTTCAATTTAAAATTTAATCCAATCATTATGCATATAATTTCTAAATGGAAACAAACCTGTGCATTCCATAAACATACAATTCCATCATCACCAGCAGATGCAAACCTGGAAAACAAACAAACATTAGATTTTACCAATTTGAAGAAAGCCTACATTTCTTTATATCAGGGTTGCCCAAACTACAGCCCGTGGGCTGGATCTGGGGCCTGATGCCAGTTCATCCGGCCCACAAAGCCCTCGTCACTCCCAGAAGTGGAAGCAAAACGCCATACAGGCATGTTTTACTTCCATTTCTGAGAGCGATGAGGTCTTTGTGGGCCACATGAACTCACATCAGGGGCTGGATCTGGCCCATGGACCATAGTTACTGGCCCCCTGAACTATGTGCCTGCCCCATGGCCCAAAACATTTGGGCACCTCTGATTTATATGGTGGTCAAATAGGCTGAGAAATGCACATAAATACAGTACTCTCTTTTTAAATAGGTCATTGACAAATGCTAGACAAATGGAAATTATTGTCTTTAAACTACAGTATATTTAAATCTTCAAATGTTCATGTTTTTATTATTTTGCACATATAAAAATACAGCCTTATCGTGATTAAATACCAATAACAACAATGTTATTTTTGAAGCAGTTTCCAAAAATATAAATTGCAAGATAAATACAACTCTATACCAAATGGAGGTTCTTTTTATCATTGTCTTTTTCACAGATTAGAACTCAAGAAAGCAACTATTAATAATAATAAAGGAAAAATATTCATTCTCCTTCAATTATTTTTTTACTTAAAATATCTGTGGCATTCAGTTAAAAATGTAATTAGTGAAATGACATGAGATTCAATCCAAAAAAGAAACGCCATATCAAAGAGACCTCCTAAAAGCATTTTACAAGAATTCCAGTCTGGAAGCTTACGTTTATTAACAACCACAGCCTAAGATCATTTCCCAACAGTACAGAACAAAGAAACCTCAACAAATACAAGGTATTAGATTTTCTTTAGAATAAGTAGAAATATGAAGCCCAGGATTTCATGTGAAGGGCTCATGGTAGAACTGCCAATCCCTCAAATGGATTCTTTTCACCAAGCTGGTGTTTCATGGGTCAGGTAATTCTTTTCCAGTCATGATCACCATCCTCTATAACCTTGTTTGTTTCCTGGAGGAGCAAGAAATGGTCAACGAGCAACAGAAAAAGCTATTCTTAAAGTGTGTTATAAATTCAGTCTAGTTTAATGTGTCAAATGCCAGAGTATTACTTGCAATTTTATCTCATTCCATTTTTGGGAAGACTCTTGCTGAGGCTTAGCCTTTCTTGGTGATCTCGCAATCAATATGACCCTCTCTTCATGTTCAAAAACACAAAAGAAAAGAAGTGAAAAGCAGCTGTCTGTTAGGATGATACAGGATTTATTTAGCATCTTCAGAAACCAATCTGAGAGAATTTTCCACTCAGTGGTTTTAGCTGAGCCACCGAGAAAACAAGAAAATCCTTCTGCAAAATTCGCAATAAGATGATATTATCCAAAGAGCTGAAGCGTGAAACCTGGCTTACAACAGTCGACAAAAATGCAACGAAAGAAGTATGAAAACTAAATAAAACCCTTTCAGAAACTACGTAACAATGCTAATTTTATTGGAGAGAATCAAATAACACAGCGGTGCCTGATATAACCCCACTCTTAATGATAATGCATGCCAAATACCAGAAGAAGGAATAAGATTTCCATTTCAACTACTGAAGGAATAGGGAAAATTCCTTTTGATACATAAATCCATCCCTTATTCTGTAACTTTTTTTGACAATCTGTCTATAAAATACTGAGTTGTTTAATACTTGTTTGTATTTTGCCCCAGACAGACACAGTGCATAATCTGGGGGTCATCCTGGACTCACTCCTCCTCCTAGTGTAGCAGGTGACAGTCGTGGCCAGGAGGGCTTTTGCTCAAGTTCAAGTGATTTGCCAGTTACGCCTGTTCCTTGACCAGGACTCCTTCCTCATGGTCACTCATGCACAGGTCACCTCCTGGTTAGATTACTGTAACACGCTCTACATGGGTCTGCCCTTGATGACCATTTGGAGGCTAAAACTGGTGCAGAATGTATGGTGATAGGTGTGGTCATTACAACCATGCTGCACCCTTGTTGCAGGAGCTGCGTTGGTTGCCGGTGTGCCTCTGAGTGCAATTCAAGGTGCTGGTTATGACCTTTAAAGTCCTACATGGTGGTAGGCCAGGTTACTTAAGAGACCATGTCACTCCAATAACATCTGCCTGCCCCACTAGGGCGAACCGGAGGGGCTCTCTATGTGTACCAACGGCTGGAAAGGCTTGCCTCTCCAGCACTAGACGGAGGGCCTTTTTGGTATTTGCTCCAGCCCTTTGGAACCTCCTGCCAACTGACCTCTGCCTCCAACCAGAATTGTTGGCCTTTACATGAGATTTAAAGACATGGTTAGCTCAGCAGGTGTGTGGGCTTTTACTGGACCTAAACCTCCACCCCCACTCCCTGCTGGCTCATTTGATTATCGGTCAACTCTACCATCTGGTTCTTAGATTTGAGAATTTAGAGTTTTATGATGTTTTATTTATGTGTATTGTGTTGGAGTGTTTTTATGTCAATGTGGTTTCTTACACTGTAAACCGCCTGGAGTTGCCTTGGCGAGGGGGCGGTTAAATAAGTCAAAATAAATAAATTTAATTCTCTATTTTTAGTCCTATCTCAAGGAGTCACATTATGCTGAATGAAATTAAATCCTCACCCAACAGTTTCAGTATTTACAAGTATCGGCAGATGAGCCTATTAAAGGACCAGGAGTCACCCTGTGTATGTGAGCCCCATGAGTGGACTTACACACGGAAAGGCTATGAATGATTTTTAATAAGAAATAGCTGCTTCTAGAAAGTTAAGATGAGGTAAAGGTAAAGGTCTTCCTTGCTTGAAAGTCAGTCATATCCAACTCTAGGGTTCAGTGCTAATCTCCATTTATAGCCAAAGAGCCAGTGTTGTCTGTGCCTGCAGATGTTTCTGTGGTCATGTGGCATGCATGACTAGACGTGGAGTGCATGGAACGCTGTAACCTTCCCACCAAGCGGTACCTATTTATCTACTTGCAATTTCTTGCTTTCAAAATGCTATGTTGGCAGAAGCTGGAACAGAGACAGAAGCTCACTCCATCATGCAGCACTCAGGTCTTGAACTGCTGACCTGCCAACCTTCCAGTCATCAAGTACCTACAGCATTTTAACCACTAAGCCACCACAGTCCCTCAAGACTTAGGGACATGGTTTATGTGCAATATATATGCTGTCCCCGCTATAGTTAGGAAAAAACGAACGGACACAACTTCTATAAAATTCATCTTCTATTCATTCCCTTCTGTCAGCACATCCCTGGATCCAAGCTTATTACTGATGTAAAGCTATCAACTCACAAAAAAAATATGATGATCAAAGGATAACATTTCCTACAATTTCTGCTTCACGAGAAGAGTAAAAGGAGTTATTCATAATTACAAAGTTCAGTGGCTGAAATCTAATAGTGAAATTTAAGCTACTAAGCTGATGACCTCATAAACCACAAGTTTTCCAAAATTTAAACAATTTCTGATCCTCCCCCCCAGCTCTGAAGGCCCAGAAGCTCCCTTGAGATCTCTTTGTGGTGGAGAACTGCTGGTGGCTGCAGGATGGTCCAAGCAACAGGAATTTTCAGTAATTCATTAGCACCTCCTCCTCCTCTTCCCTTCCACAGGTTCCAACAGATTCTCCAAGATGAAAGGGGTCCCGGGGGTTGGAATTGGAAATGTTTAAATTCTGAAAAGACATTGCAGCTGATGATATCAGTCTTAAGAAGTGCAATTTCCACTACTGGATTTCAGCCACTGAAATAATTGACTCAGTGATACATTTAAAAGAATACATTCATATGATTACAAAAATTAATGACTGACATAGATATAAAATCCAAAAAGTGAGGCAGGGTAACATTTGTTGATGGGAGCTTGAATTCTGAAAAAATTACTTTGGGGAACCACACATGATCCAATCTCTGCACTCATGTTTAAACTACTAGTTCTTTGGCAAAGGATTCTGCTTATTTATAATTTTTGAAATGGTAGCCATGTTAGTCTGTGTATCAACTGATGAAGTGGACTTGAAACACAAAAGCTAACATTAAAATATAGCAGTTAGTCTTTAAAGTGCCGCAATGGGGTTTTTGTGTGTGTTTTGGGTTTTTTTAAACTCTCTGATATGCTTATTTATAATCTGTGAACCATATATTTTAGTTAGATTTGAACTAAAAGATGCTAAGGATTTCTCATACCAACTAACATCTGACATCTAAACAGATTATTACAAGGTCCTCAATTTAGATGAGAAAAAGAAAAGATTCATTTTTAAAGACATTGGCTGAAACTATCTCTGTGGTATACAAATAGAGATGTTATAAAACCAGTGCCTTACCTGTAATTATCTATTGCCACTAAAAATCGTACTATATCATGATGACCTTTCAGTACAAGAAGTTCAGTGTAAGGATTCTGTGTTTGTTCTTCTCCAATGGTCTGCACAGATTTCTAGAAATCCACAAGCAGAAAATGTAAATACTCAGATTTTTAATATTAATCACACTATAATCATCAACAAATTACCTTTCTCATCTCTTGTTCCACATTTCTTATCACTGTTAGTGCTATCTCATGTAAATCAGAGTGTGCATGCACAATGCAGTTATAAATCCATCATTTTAGAAAAATATATTTAATCAAAATACTGTCTGTTTTTGTGCTGTAATTATGACCATTAAATTCTAACAACCATCAAATTTAAGCTGTTGCCTTAAATCAGGGATTTTCAACCTGCGGCCCATGGACCAGATGTGGCCCACCACCACACCAGGAAGTGCCATGTGGTGGAGGAAGGGCAAAATAGCCGTCTGGCCCCTGAAGCTGTCTGAGGGAGCGTGACCCAGCCCCCGGCTTTAAAAGGTTGAGAACTCCTGCCTTAAATCAATAAGAGCAGGCTTTAGTAATAAAATTATAAAAACTGTAGCCAGAATCCCATTACTTATTTGCATATGCATTTGTTAAATTTTGTCACCACCACAGTGAATGGTTAACTAATGAGATGATAGATGCATGAGATGATAAGTCTCTGCACAGCTGCACTACAAATGTACACCTTGTAATAAGACTGGCAAATTGTCAGTTAGCCATGATTTGTTGCAGCATGTTATGCAGTGTAACTTATTCATGCATAAATCATCAATAGGATTCTAGTCTCTGATTCTGTGTATGTTTTCAAAGCAGTAAAACAAGATTCTTCTTTGCAATGGGACATCCTCCATAATAAAGTTATAACCTTCATAATGTAACTATGGTGTCAAATATAATAGCTGCTGTCCATTATTTAATCCTTGAGTAAAGAACCATCCTGGCAAATCTTACTGCAGGGTGATGGAGTAAGATCTTGTACTGTAATAATTCTGTCCATTCAGGTTCACTCTCTAGTCTAGACTATAGCAAGGGTAATTCTATAGATGCATGATGATGAACCTTGGCACTCCAGTTGTTCTTGGACTTCAGTTCCCAGAAGTCCAAGTCTCTGTGAACCCACATGAATGGGTTTACTGCACATACATGTGGATTCACAGAGACTTGGGCTTCTGGGAACTGAAGTCCAAGAGCAACTGGAGGGCCAAGGTTCACCATCACGGCTTTAGACCATACTTTTTAATCTGTGACTGGTTTTGCATCTTGGCAACCATGTGCTTGATCTGCCAATTAATTATACAAATGATTCTCTTACTGAAATGCTGCCCTCTAATTTGTCATGGTGCTCTCTTGTCTGCTGAAACTGAGACTAAGACAAGCGTGTTTGCAGAAGAAGTATATTCTCTCTCCATCACATAATTTTGATTGCTGCATAGTTAAAATCTGACAATTGCATTTGCCTACAAGTGTTTATTTTTAACAATAGTTAGGAACCAGCTTCAATTCCCAACATCTCCAGGCAGGGTGAAGAAAATATCTTGAAACTTGATGACTGCAGCCAGATAATACTGTTTATAATACTGAGCTACAAAAAGCAAGGGACTGATTCAAGATTGGACTGGAATTTAAAATCTGCTGGTTAAAATAACTTTATATATACTTTCACAAATGTCATACCACCAGCTTGGTGAGATACATGAACATAAGAAAATGGATGTCACATCCTGCAGTTTCACACCTATTTTTTTTTATTTTGTAATGTGCAGTAACATTACCTCCAATTTATGGGGACTCTATGAGTTTGGAACCTCCAAAATGTCCTGGACTCAACAGTCCTGCTTAGTTCTTGTAAATTCAATACTAACTTTTTATGGAGTCTGTTCTAAGAGTAGCTTATCTTATCAGTGTTACATGTTGATGTACTAAAAAGCGGGAGTTTGTGGTTGTCAGTGTGCAATTACTATTCTCTCTTGGACTGGAATTACATGTTTGCAATAATCTGGACCGTAGGGTAGCTACAATCAGACACAAGGTGTTTACTGTACAGGTATTTACTGTATAGATATTTACTGTAGGGTAGCTACAATCAGACACAAGACTGGTTGCAACATACCTCAAAGTTATAGCACTTTTTTCTATGTATTAATCTGCCTATGCTTTCACTGGCAAATCAGAGGTTGGGTACAATGTCATATAATGGAAACACTTTTTTATGTACAAATTAATTTAAAAGAATGTGAACAGAGGCACAAGAGGACAAAAATTAAGATTCAACATCTAGATATGAGATTTTTCTAGCCTAGAAATGCTATAATTTCCCATTCTGGGACATCCATTTGCCTTATAGATCCTTATCATTACATCCTAAATGTAGTGCATCTGGGGGAAAGGCATAAATTAGAAAGCTTTGACATTTAGCCAAGTTGAGCTCTGGCCTAGCTTTCTGCTCAAAAACAAAGCTCCAAGCTACCAATTAGGCAGGAACAGGAACTCTTAGAAGGGAGAATTAAGTGTTTGTAGTCCAGAAATATCAAAAAAATCTCTTCCCTAACGATATTGAGGGAGAAGGGAGGGAATGGGAGAAGTGTGGAAGGAGCAAGTAGAGGTGAATCTACAGCCTTGGATCCAGAGTTTCCTGGAGGGTCTGCAGGGTACCTCCTGATTAGCAAAGAGCTCACTGTGTTTTAAGTAATCACCTTTATTAAGTCAACCATTTTAAAAATAGCCCTGAAAGCTGACATGAGCAAGGGGATGGCAAGCAGGAGAGCAAGGAAATGGCAGGCAGATGGCTGGCAGAAAAAAGGGGGTGATCTCATACGGCCTAAAACTGTGAAATACCTGTAAACTCTGGAGCAAAAAAAAAAAAAAAAGAATTGTGAGCCATCAGAGATTACTCTGGATTGAAAGGATTTTTGCTGGAGAAACTCCGTTCAGGGAACGCCTGAATGAGGCTTCTTTCTTGTCCCCAAGTGCAGCTCTCGGATATCAAAACCAGACCTTTCAGTCTCCAGCTCAACATCTTAACCACTAAGCCACTGGGGGAGCTGTAGCCTTGGAATGAGTTGGGGTATGATCTTTCATTCCTCCTTGTTAGTTTCAAATCAAGGAGCCTAAAAACATACATGGCTTTTGAATACACAGGTTGCAGGGACTCCTCTGCTGGGAGAGGAAAAGGTAGATAATAATGTGGGATGAGCCTCAGTTAAGAACCACACACTGTTATGCTCAGAGAGGTTTTCCAATACAGTATGTGTGACAATGGATGCAGTCACCACCACGACCTCTGCCTCCTTTCTACAATGAAGCTATCTCCTGCTACAATGAAGCTTTCTAAGAGCTTGTCTATGGTGAATTAACATAAAAAGTATCTATGTGTCAAGTATCTTTGCTACAGAATAGTAGTCTTAAAAACAAATCAGCAGCAAGATGAGACCACCTGCCTGCTGAAAATAATTCAATACAGTCTGTGTTGCTCTCTAGAAGACAGGACTGTACAAATTCCAACAGTCTCTTCAAGGTTCCCAAAAGTGCTAATTTAAAGGCTATATTTAATACATATCATAAGCTTAGGTCAGCACCATAGAACATGGAGTGACTAATATTCTGGTGTGTTTCAGATAAACAAGGAAGACTTAAAATGCAAATACTGTACAGTGGTAGCTTAATGGCTCATATCATACAGATGTTTTAAGGTAGTTATTTTCAGCTGCACTGTCAAACATGTATTATTGTACATTACTTCAGGAACATATAGATATTTTAAAATACTGTACCTAATAGTGTTGAGTATCTATTCAAAGTGTATATGTGAACACTGTCCACGTATAAGGATAGTGTGTGAGAGCAGCATGCATTTTAGAGTGTTGCATGTGAACTCTGCACATGGGTACATGTATGAAAGGCAGATGGTTACAAGTACGGTATATACTATAGAGGGGGAATATTATGAAGTTATACAAGTCTCCACTTGTATTAATGCACACTTCTTCCACAAACATACATGGCACATTTTGAAGTGATCTCCATTAACAGGAGGATATTCATGATGGCCCACAAAACTATGCTTTCTCTCTTTCTCAGAATTGTGTGTCATAAATTTTAACTCATGGTGACCCCTTTCTCAGGAGTTTCTAGGTAGAAAATACATAGAGGTGGGCTAACATTCCCGTCTTCTGGGGGACAATCTGCGACTGTGCAGTGTTGCATTTTGGGATCCTTGGCCAGCAAAGATGAAGAAGATAGAGACAGTGACGAGATCTCGTATTCGCTAGTCAGGTACTTCGGGTGTTGTCTCTCGAACCCCTTCACCAGCCGCTATATTTATTGACATCATACAACAAGGGAAGCCAACTTTACAAGGGGAGCTGAACTACAAAGACATTCTAATACACGGAAGTAATACAATCAATGCCTTTCTGGGAAAGTCACTCAGGAGGGAAGCTACACTACATGTTATTACATACCAGATATATGTTTGATAGATAGAGTATATACTTTTTGGGAGGTTAAGTCACTGGTCATAAAACATGGGCAATAAGGTTTACAATATCCTGCGTCCCTGGGGTAGTGATGGATACCAACTTTGAAACCCAGTGACCTGGAGAATTTGTCCTCACAGGTCATGACTCCCAAAGGGTCAGGTGAACATGGCACCTAATCCAGCCAGTTTCTCTGCTCCTACAAACCAGTAACATTTAAGTTTCTCAAACCAATAGCTATTAAGTTTCTTAAGAGGTTTACTCTTAATTCTTTTGGCATATGTCAGTCTGTTTCTCTCCACTGCCAGCCGACTATTTCCCACTGACTATCCCCCTCTATAACCCCATTTTTTTCTCGTTTTAACCTTTGACCATTTCTCTGAAGGGGTGTGTGGATGTTTATTTGTACGTGAATACATACACATACAGTAAAGCCTCGCATACAGAGTGCCTCGCTTAGAGACTAACTTGCTTAAAGAGCAGAATCTTCTCTGAATGGTTGCTTCGCTTAACAACTAAAACCAACCAAAAACTCACTTAACAACAAAATTGGGGTTCGCAATCCCCCCCCCCCGATGTCTCAATTGGTCACTTACAATAGTGTTTCGCCTAAAGCACAAACTCGCTTAAAGAGCAATCCTATGGAACACATTATTTATTTATTACATTTCTACCTCGACAAGGTGACTCCAGGCAGCTTACACATAAAACATAACAAATAAAAACTTACAAAAACATTAAAATACATTATGCTCTTTAAGCGAGGTACCACTGTATATATATTGTGTTTTGATTCTGTCATTGCAGAAGAGTTCCTGAAAGCAGCTTTCTGTAACTTAGGATAGTCCTTCAATGCTGACTGATATCACTGCCTGATTGGACACTGTGCTGGGGTAGGAAGATCAAGGAAAGTGGGGTTTCCTTGTAGACGACAGCCTGTGCGAATGCAGAGAAGAACAAGCTATCTCCCATAAGGGACAATGCACATGATGCCCCTCAATGTGCACTGAGGAGGACCTTATGTTGGCAAAAGGAAATGCTATTCATGTGGCCTGATATTGGGCAGATGTCATCTAGTCCTTTTAATTCTATTTTATTATTTATTTTATTTTATTATTTACTCCAATTTTTATACCGCCCTACTCGGTTGGGCCGACTCAGGGCGGTTCACAAGCACAGAGTAAACAGCAAGTTTTTGTTTTAGATGTGTTAATTTTAGCTTTGCATGTTGGTGGTGCGCCTAACCCGAATAAAATCATTGCAGAAGAGACTCCGTTTTCACCACATATAAACGATGAGAGTAAATCAGGGGTGCCCAAACTATGGCCTGGGGGCCAGGGTCAGCCCATGACACCAATTCATCCTGCCCACGAAGCCCTTCGTCACTCATGGAAGCGGAAGTAAAATGTGCTGGTATGGGCACTTTTTTACTTCTGCTTCCTGGAGCGACGAGGACTTCACAGGCAGGATGAATTTGGGGTCGGGGCCAGATCTGGCCCCCCACCCAAGGCCATATAGTCACTGGCTCCCTGAACCACGTGACCAGCTCTTCTGGCCGAAAAGCTTGGGCACCCCAGAAGTAAATGAAGCAGATCAACCGTCCAGCTGGGCTCGTTCGCCCGCCCCCCCCTTCGCCCATTGCGGGAGAAGCCAAAGCGAAGCCCCTCCCCCTCTCGCGCGCGCCCAACGGCCCACCAACGGTTTTGTTTACCTCGGCCAATCCCTGCGGTTCTCGCCCTCCTCCTATCAGCCACCGCAGCATCGCGAGCGGGGGGGGGGGGAGAGAGAGTCGAAGCCCTTTCGCCTCGAGGGGGAAACCTCTCTAATCCTCATCCGCAAAGCAGAAACCCGACGTGGGAAGCTTGTCCCTCATTTTGCCCCGTAGTTGCGTTTGGCTTGAACAGAAACAACAACAAAAGAGGGAGGCGGCGGGTGACGTTCGGGTTGCTCATTCGCAAGAGACTCCCGCGAGCCCTCCCCCCCGCCTTGGTGGAAGCGTCCGTGACTAATCGATCCCCGAAAAACAAGGCGTCTCTGCCGATTTTCACGTAACCGGCCTTGAGTCCTTCATGGCCGCGCACAAGCTCTCTCAACTAGGCAGAAGGAAGCGAGTGTCGAAATATCGATCGTGGCTATATTGTAGCTGGGGTTTTAGATAAAATGGACTGTGGTTGCTTAGTGATTAAGATGCTGAACTTGATGGAAGGTCAGCGGTTCGGGACCCAAGTGCTGCAGAACGGAGCGAGCTCCAGTCTCTGTCTCAGCAGCTCCTGCCGACCTAGCAGTTCGAAAGCAAGAAATTTGTTGTTGTTCAGTCGCACAGTCGATTCCGACCCTTTGCGACCCCATGGACCACTGTCCTCCAGGCACTCCTGTCCTCCACCATCCCCCTCAACTCGCTCAGCCCTGCGCCCATTGTCTCCACAATACCATCTATTCTAGCCATCTCATCTTGGGCCGCCCCCTTCTTCTTTTGCCCTTAACCCTTCCAAGCATCAAGGCTTTCTCAAGTGAATCCTCTCTTCTCATTTGATGCCCAAAGTACTTTAGCTTCATCTTTATTATTTGACCTTCTAAGGAGCAGTCAGGGTTGATTTCTTCTAAGATTGACCCATCCTATTTGTTCTCCTCGCTGTCCAGGGGACTCTCAAAACTCTCCTCTAACTAACACCACATCTCAAAGGCATCTATTCTTCTGTGCTCAGCTTTCCTAATGGTCCAGCCCTCACAACCATACATTGCCACCGGAAATACCATTGCTTTGACTATACAAATTTTTGTTTTCAATGTGATGTCTCTACTTTTAACTATGTTCCCCAGGTTTCTCATCGCTTACCTCCCAAGAATCAGTCGCCTTTTTATTTCATGGCTGCGATCACCATCTGCAGTGAGCTTTGATCCCAAGAAAGTAAAATCTGTCACTGCTTCTACTTCTTCCCTATCTATTTTCCAGGGACTGATAGGGCCTGTTGCCATGATCTTGGTTTTCTTGATATTGAGTCCCAAGCCAGCTTTTTCACTTTCTTCTTTCAACCTAATCAGGAGCTTCTTTAGGTCCTCCTCACTTTCTGCCATTAGGGTGGTATCATCTGCATATCTCAAATTGTTGATGTTTCTTCCAGCAATTTTGATCCCAAATTGTGATTCCTCCATCCCTGCATTGCGCATTATGTGTTCTGTGTATAAGTTGAATAAGCAGGGTGACAAAATGCAGCCTTGTCTTACTCCTTTTCCTATTCCAAACCACTCCGTCATTCCATTTTCTGTCCTAACTGTTGCCTCTTGATTCATGTACGTCAGCAGATGTCATAAATGCATTATGACAGCTACAGGCACATTTATGGCCGTCGTAAACATGTCCGCTTCCAGTGGTAGCAGTGGTGGTAGTGACACAGGCCACAGGAAATGGTGCCACAGGCTGAGTCTGGCCTAGGTTGAGAACCCCTGTTATAAGACTTTAATTTTCACAAGAATAAAGACAAGAAGTAAGATCAACTCTTTGATTCCCTAAAAAGAATCTTGATAAAGAGACAGAAGTCCTTTTACTTACTTAGAACTAAGTCCACTAAACATAGTGATAATTCTTTACCCCAGATACAAACTAACTGGATTGGACTAGAAATTATGTTGTTGTGGATAGGATTGCTTTGCAGCTCAGCAGTTTATTGAAAATATTGAAATCTATTTTTTGTCCCAGCTCTTCCATGCTACTAGTGATACATGACAGATGCAGTGGGATGGCTAATAGGATTGTGCTTGAACTTTTTGCTTTATCCAAAGGCTTTTTCTTTTGTGGGAATCATTGTAGAATTTGTATTAACCAAAAACAAGGTAGTATTCATTATACATAAAGTAGCTCCTGCCACAATACTTTTTGGAAAATTTACTATGTGGATTTACTATGTGAAACAAAAACTAACATATCAGCATTGTGCATGAATTGTGCAGATTACAGCAGAATATAGAAAATATATTTTCCACTCAACTGACCAGCAATGCTGTGGAAAATGGGAGTTGTTATACTACCTATTTGACAGGTGCTATGTTGGAGAAGTGTGATCTAATATCAACATCCAAACAAATTCTTCAGTGATTTGTCTTAGAATTTGTCATGTGCTCAGAGGCACTCTGCCCAGTATGTCTAAATATTATTTATTTTTATATTTTTTTTATTATTTATTGAATTTCTAAACCGCCCATCTGGGTGTTATCCCACTCTGGGTGGTGAACAAACAGAAAATAAATAACAACAATACCCACAGCAAATCAAAACCCACCACCAACAAATACATCATAGACTAAAATAAAATACAGTAATTAGTGTTTGAGGACATCGGGACTGAACCTAAGTGGTTAATCTATCAATAAGGGAACAATGCCCTGAAAGGTCTCCTTGAAGAAGAGCATTTTAAATTATTTTTAAAGGTAGCCAGTGATGGGTTATTAACTAGGCAACCCTAGTTTATACTTTTCATAGCAAAGAGAAGACAGTAAGAAGCAGCAGAAAGAACTGAAAGGCAAGAAGGCACGCAAACCGCTGTATTTTTCCCTTGTTTAAAGAAAATTGTTACCGATAGAGTTCTCGGTGCAAATTAGGTTAAAGAAGCTTTCACTGGTATAAGTCTTGGCAAATTAATTAAGCATCCTTCTTTTAGACACCATTTTTGTACTCTAGAAAGAAGCTGTAGATTGCTTAATGAGCACCAAGAGACATGCTACTGTAGTATAAAATTCAGCTGATTTCTCCCACAGTATATTTAATAGCTTTTCATTCATAATTACAGTATTCCTAATGAGTGTTTTGGTGATGATAGAAATATGCCATGTATTATCCATTGCCTCATTCCAAAGCAGGGTTTTAGCTAATGACTTATTGGCACTGCCTGTGCACAGTCAACACGAAACATTTAGGAAAAGGTTCACTATCATTTCCATACTGGACTGTTATTTCTAGAATCCCAAGCTGCTAAGTATGTCAAATGGGGCAGATGGATATTGTAATCCAAAATATCGGGGGTGGGGGTGGAGTGGTACAAGGTTGAGGAAAGCAGCAATAGACCCAACTCAGGGTGGCTTACAATCAAAAGTATAAACACAAGTATAAACACAGGTAATAATACAAATAATACAACAGTTACATCACATTCAGGAGAACATACAAAATACTGTATACAGTTTTTTAAATATAAAGATGAACTATATGAAGCTGTTTATGCACTTATGTAGATCAGTAAGAATTAAACTCTGTTTGTTTGCCTCCATAGTGATCCTGACAGTCATTTATGCCTGCAAGACTTGGAAGGCATTAGCAAGTTATGAACAAAAGACTTGATGTCTTCCAGCAAAGGCACCTCTGCCAGATTTTAAAGATTAAATATTTTGGCCATATTACCAATGAAGAGCTGCTTCAAAGGAATGGCTTGTGCAAATTACATAACATAGTTGCATTAAGAAGACTCCAAATGCCAGTCCATGTTTTTCATATAGAGAAAAACAGGATCCCTAACGTGGCAATAAGTTAGACCCGTCCTAATGCCAAAGAAGGGACTGCAGTGGCTCAAGTGGTTAAGATGTTGACTGGAAGGTGACAGGTCAGCAATTTGAGACCCGAGTGATGCATGATGGAGTGAGCTCCTGTCTCTGTCCCAGCTCCTGCCAAGCTAGTAGTTCAAAAGCAAGAAACTGCAAGTAGATAAATAGGTACCACTTTGGTGGAAAGATAAACAGCATGCCTGCCACACATCTCCGGAAATGTCTGCAAATGCAGACAGTGCTGGCTCTTTGGCTTTAAACAGAGATGAGCACTAAACTCTAGAGTTGGATACAACTGGCTTTCAAGCAAGGGTGACCTTTATCTAATGCTAAAGGACAACGAGGATGCCGTCAAATACATGGTGAAGAATTTTCATGGCAGATTCAAAGACACTGAAAATGACATGGGGAGGATGCTGAAACACTCGCCAAAGACTGAATGCTGGAGATCCCTTGCTGCCTGATAGCATGGGAGGATCTAACATAGCATGGGAGGATCTAACTTAATGCACTTGTATGCAGTTTGAAATGTGGTGTTGGAGGAGAGTTTTCAGAGTCCCCTGGACAGCGAGGAGAACAATAGTTCGATGTTAGAAGAAATCAACCCTGACTGCTCCTTAGAAGGTCAAATAGTAAAGATGAAGCTAAAGTACTTTGGACATCAAATGAGAAAAGAGGATTCACTTGAGAAAGCCTTGATGCTGGGAAAGGGGGAGGGCAAAATAAGAAGGGGGTGGTCAAAAATGAGATGGGTAGATGATATTGTAGACTCAATGGGCACAGAGCTGGGTGGGTTGAGGAGGATGGTGGAGGACAGAGGTGCCTGGAGGGCAATGGTCCATTGGGTCACAACGGATCGGAGTCGACTGTGCAACTGAACAACAAAATGCAGTTTGATTAAGGAAATTCAGAGCACATTATAAGAGCTGTCAGGTGGCTGTTGGATAAGGGTTCTAAAGAAGATCTGAGGCAGAGTAGCTGTGATATTCCAGTATACCCCCAGATGGCATTATAACCTTGGTTTTCTAATGTGTTTGTTTTCATAATGTAGGGTTCTCCCCCCTGTGATGTTAAACTTAATTTTTCTTCATCCCCATTGTAGTGAATGTGAACAAAGGAATTCTGGCCATGCTCATTTCTGTTTATTTTTATAGAATCTAACTTGTAACATATCGCTGGTATTCTGGTGCAATAGGTGTGAACTGAGCCATGAGATATGAAATCATGTCCCTTAACTATATTCAGTGTATTAAAGTCCATGGGATAATGAGGTCTCACAGCAACTCTTCAGTTAAAGAGCCATTCAGATTTTTAGCTATAGTTAAATTAGTTACATTCCAACAGCTTTATGAGAAAAGTGTGAATTCAATTATAAGGTTTTATTACACATGAATATTAAATGAATGCTGTGTTATAAGAGAATCTGTATAGCATTATTGTGTACTGGCCAACCCAATACTAAAGGAGGGGAAAAACAGGACGGTTTTTGGTGTGACAGAAAATGGCTATTCTTTTAACGTACAGACTGGTTTCACTTTTTTGCTTCCTGACCTATGGTAGAGTGAATTATTTTCATAGATTCCTAGTTTATTCCTTGTCATTTCAACCAAAGATCAAGCTTCTAGGAGGCATCTACATTAGCTGTTTACTTGCAGTTTGCATAGATTTTGACATGTAAACAATCAATTTAAAAACATGACATCAAGTTAAGTGTGGGTAAGCCAAGCAGGAAATCATCTTTTTAAAGTTGACCTGGCGGTTAGTTTAGTTTTGCTTTGACTTGACTGGTACCACTTTTCTCCACTTTCTATCCTGTAGGATCACCTGATCTGATGTAAAGGAGTAGTAGAGGGATGGCAGTTCCCCTAAGTCAATAATCTATTATCTCCAAACAATAGTGGGGTTGCCTGAAATGCTTTCAAGTTAGCACTGATCAAATAAGTATTGTATCACCTTGGGAAATAAAATATATATAAGCAATAAAATCACAACCCCTTGACAATGATTAAAGAAAACCCATGAGAAAAGGTGTCAAAGTATAAAGAATTCTACCCACAGGCCGGTGTTATTACACCTATGCTGAGCAGAATGAGGTTGCATTAGGTGAGTTTAGTTCAGAATCTACTCTCTCTCTCTCTCTCTCTCTCTCTCTTGGCTTTTGTTGTTCTGTGAGAGCTCCTACCTGATGGGTCAGTGAGTTACTGCTTAGTTGGTCACTTGCTTGGTTTCATTCTCCTTGAACTGCATGAAGTGTGTGAGCTCTGCCACAAAGATAAATTATTGCAATGGAATCCACTTTAAAGGAGATGAAAATGTGATGTCACAACTTTCTACCTTTTAAACTAGGATGCCTATTTGTAATTGCCAAAAGGTGCCTTCATTTTGGCAGTATCACGTACATGGAAGGAGGCGGCAGCAGCGATGGAGATGACTAAAGAGATTATACAGCTGAAGCTGATCATTCTGTCTTTTGGAGAGGCAGTAAAAAATCTTCTGCACTGTCTACCCAGAAGCCTAATGTATCAAATTGAGGGTAGACATGCGTTCCTATAGAGGAGGCCCAGTCTACCCAAAATCTGCTTACACCAACCCTCCATCTGTTTTAGCAAGAGTTGACATAGTCTCTTCTCCTGCAACCAGGGTGAGCTGGTTCATTGGCTGTATGGCCATCTGTGTCCTGAAGGCCTGATCTGTTACTGTCCTTTCACATGGTGGAAGACCAAGTCACCAGCTATTAAAAGTATGCTCTCTAAATTTGGCACCTTGGTTGCTCCACCCTAACCACAACTCTAAAAGGCAGACATCCATACAGGAAGCTAATGCAATTGTAATACAGTAGTTAATTAAAAATGAAGAACCATTTCCAGATGTCTATAACAGCATAGGAACAGAAGATGCAAATGAACTTAGTATCCATAATCTCTGTTCACAAGTGGCACAAAGAATAGTAGACAGTATGATAGATTGTAAATCTGTCATTCATATATGCAGAGCAACAGCATAAAAGCACTCAGAAGACTGGCATGAGTCCTAACTCTTCACCCTTTTACAACTAATGCTTTGATCCTAGCTATCAGTCTGATTTCCTTTCTTTCTCCCAGTAAATCCTCTGAGGTACTGGTGCAAAGCCTGCCTCGTTACTCATCTAGTCTTTTTATTCTGCTTAAAACCACAGAACTAAAGGCAATGCTCTCATGCACCTTGAAATGTGAGCTATATTGTACAGGGTTTATTACAGGAATTCTGAAATAAAATGTATTTTGACTTGTAGTGAGTACAGAGGTAAGATAATTATTTCTAGATCAGTAAATATTTGTTTGTAGAATTTTGATTTGTGTACCTCACAATATTTTAAATGTGAATATGGATAGGTTTATGCTTCTAGTAAACCTAGGGAAGTCACCAGGTAACTATCATATATATCTTTATTGTCCATAAGTTGTGATTTATTGTTTAACCGAAAGATACAATATAAACATCATGGAGAAATAATCAAAAGAGGCATCGTAGGCATATAGTGACAATCTAAAATATGCATATCAACAAAGTGTTGTATTAGATGCCACTGCAACTTTTGTCACTGTTTATATGAACTCCCAACCTTTGGTTCTGCAGCCAGATAGGTAAATCATTGGTCTATCCAGCCACTTCTAATCTGACAATAGGAAATATTTATCACTGAATTTCATTGACTGTAATTTTGCAAACAAAGTATTTATCTGTTAGAAGATCCAATATAAACAATAAAGTACACAATAAAAAAACGTTTTCATTTCCTTTGCCTTCACTGGCACTTAGCTCTTGTTCTAATGTAATTTTTCAGCAATGGCCCTTAAGATTCAAGACAGCCATTCTTTAATACCTTATTACAAAGAAACTTCACTCAGGGTATGCCTTGATTGGCAAAACAAATAGTAGTAATAGTGAAAAGCCTAACAGAGAAAGTATTCTGAGGTTTTGGAGAAGCTTGAGGGAAAACAATAAGGAGCATAATGAAAATGCAATAGGGACCAAGCAGTTTGAAAATCTACCAAAAACATCCAAAATGGAAGATTTTCACATAACGAAAGAAGCCGTACAAGAACAGGCAAAGAAGATGAAAAAAAAACTGGAGTGCTCTTGTTTTTTAGATGAACTCCATAGATTCTGGCTAAAAACACTAACAAACACTACATGCAAGATTGGCATACTAAATGAATCATGCTTTGGAAACACCAGCAGTTGAAAAATAATTCACAATTGGAAGGACACTGCTAATTCAGAAAGCTAAAGAAAAGGGAAATCAGCTTGGAAACTACAGACCAATAACTTGTCTATCAAAAACTTACTCACAGGCATAATTGCAAAACAGATATATAGACATTTGAAAAACTACAACTTGTTGCCTGTAGAGCAGAAAAGGTGCTGCAAAAACTCAAGAGGAACAAAAGATCAGCTATTAATTGACAATTAGTTTTGAAGAATTTAAAGAAAAGGCAAACAATTTTGTTTATAGCTTGGATTGACTATAAAAAGGCATTTGATTCAGTTCCACACAGCTGGATTGAGAAATGCATTGACATTTTTAGAATTAGCAGCAACATCCAATGTTTCATGAAGACTTCAATGAAGCTATAGCAAGTAAAGTTAATGGCTAGTGGAGAAGAATTTGGTGAAGTTGAACTGAACTTGTGGAAGTTTTCAAAGTGATTCACCATCACCTTTGCTATTTGTGCTATCAAAGCAAAAGAGTAGCGTGCCTTGGCGGGGCACCGTATAAAAATTTGTTTGGGGGCCCTTAGGAAGGGTAAAGATTTGTTTTGCTTACGCACGTTGGGGGCCCCCGTGGCCCGGGGGCCCCGTATAATTGATACGGCAGATACGGCGGTAGCTACGCCTCTGTATCAAAGGCACTGCTGACAACTATTCAAAATAGAACAAACTGTGGATATGAATTGGCTAAGAAAAGACTGAAGGTTTCACATTTGCTCTATAAGGATGATCTAAAATTGTTTGGAAAGACAAGAACTGAATTAAATACACTGCTGGAAACTACAAATAAATGTAGTAAAAACATTGGAATGGAATTTGGAATTGACAAGTGCACAACATTGTTAAGGCAGGCAAAGTTGTCAAAGGTGATGGATTTGAGTTAGATAATGAAGAATGTATCTAAGCAATAACATCAGAAGAGGGGTGCAAGTACAGTGGAACTCCGCATAACAAACGCTCCGCATAGCAAAAAAATTGCATAACGAAGTATTCACTATGTAGGGGCGATAATGAAGAGTTGTTTTCGTTATGCGGGGTTTTCATTATCTGGGGTATACCTGCTCAATGGGAACCCTGGTTAACAAACTTTTTTCCGTTATACGGGGTACCGCCAATGGTGCTTTGCATAATGAAAAACCTACACAATGAAGAGCTCCATGGAACAGAGTTTTTTCATTATGTGGGGTTCTACTGTACTTGGGAGTTCTGGAAGCTTTTGACCTGCTACACAACCAAGTCAAAAGAACTACTTCTACAAAATTACATAAAGAGGGTCCAGAAAATATTGAGGTCAAAACTGAATGGAGGCAATATCATCAAGGCAATTAATACCTGGGGAGTGCCTGTTATATGATATTTAGCTGGAATAATTGATTGGACTCAAATGGAATTAGACAACCTTGGCTGAAAAACAAGGAAGCTAAAGACCATGCATCATGCCCTGCACCTGAAAAGTGCTGAGGATGTCAGAGGACTCCTACAGGTGAAACAGACAGTAGAGGAAGAAAAGCATAGCTTGAATGACTTCATTAAGAAAAGTGAAGAGGCTGTTCTTCAGGAAGTGAACAAAGGAGGACTTTTGAAAACAGTGAAGAAGAAAGCTGAATACAGAAAGGAAAGTCAAGTTGCAAACTGGAAAAACAAGCCTATTCATGGTCAATACTTGAAAAACATAGAAGGCAAAGCTGACCCAAAAACATTGCGATGGTTAAGAGTAGGAGTTTTGAAGGAGGAAATGGAAGGATTTATCTTGGCAGCTCAGGAACAAGTTTTGCCAACAAATTGCATGAAGACAAAAATACAGCACATATCCAACAATAGGAAATGCCAGCTTTGTAATGAAAAAGGATGAAACAGTAGATTATCTGATCAGTGGATGCAGCAAAATTTCACAGACAGATTATTTGCAATGCCATAACAGGGTTGCAAAAATTATCCATTGGAAACTTAGCCAGAGGCTTGGATTGGAATGCAATAAAAATCATTGGGAACATCAAGTAGAGAAAGTTTTAGAAAACGAGAGAGTCAAGATCCTGTGGGACTTTAAAATTCAAATAGACATTTGCCTCACACCTGGTATAACTGTTGTGGAAAAGAAGAAGGTCTGGTTTATTGACATTGCTATACCAGGAGACACACGAACTGAAGACAAACAACTGGAGAAAATCACAAGATATTGTGATTTGCAAATTGAAGTCCAGCATCTATGGAGGAAGAAATCTGCTGTTGTACCTATAGTGATTGGAGCCCGTGGAGCAATACCTAAAGGACTCCCTAGATATTTTAATTTTGGATTTATCAGACTTGAACATCCTAACTCTCAAAAACAACAACAACAACAACAACTCTACTAGGAAGTGCATATATATTCAGACATTACCTTAACAGTTCTTAGGTCCTTGGGTAGGGCTTTAACAGTTAATTTTATTCCAGTCTGAAATGTGAATCAAATGGTTGATTTGTATCCAATAGTAATAATAATAATAGTAATTCAGGATGTTTTCATAAATTCCTCATGCACATCTTGGTTTTAGAATAAACATTCAAACAAATAAATACATGTATTGGAAAGCAGGAATAAAATTAATTTAAATATAAAAGACATGCCAATGGAAATTACTCTTACACTGTTAGCACCAGCCCATCAGATGTTAACAACATCTGATATGCAACAGTTTTACATATCCCTTGTGGGAAGAAGATCAACTTGCGAACCGCTTTGTGAATCCGCCACAGTGTTAGAGTGAGGCTGCTGTAGCTAAATGGCTTTTAGATATGCTTCTTCTTTTGAGATACCATATTTACAAATGAAAGCTTTTTCAAACCATGTCTTTTAATATAATTTGCATATTTAGTAATACATTGATTAACATTAAACACGGATTATTGCAATTTATTTCAGAAACAGATGGGATGCATTAAATGAAAGAGAGAGAGAGAGAGAGAAAGAGCCGGGGTATTTAAATGGAGCAGACGCGTTGGCTGGCGACTGATGACTGATGACCAGAAAAAGTTTGTTAATTGGCTGTGAGGGGGGGGGGGGACTGGGGAGCCCTATGGCGCGCGCGCGCGCGGCTTTCTTTTCCAAGCGCTTCCTTTGCTAATGGTTCCATGAAGCCGGTAATAAAGTTAATTTAAAATGAATAATGTAGCTCAAAGGTGTGCTTCACTTTAATGAAATCTGTAGTACAGATAAACGACAAAATCTTGACAGCAGCAGCAGATCGCAGGGGCAGCACATGAGGTGGTTTTGTGAGGGGGCGAGAGCGGGACGCAGCCCAACCCAGCAGACTTTTTGCGCGACCCCCAACCCCAGCCCCGTTTTCGGTCTTTTTCCCTGGGTCTGTTGCTTCGAATTCCCGACACGTATGAATTGGCCGCTAGATGGTAGTGTAACCATAAGGTACGATATTTCTCCTCGCACTCTCAGGTTCTCGTCGCGTTGGGTCTTGGAGCCCGTCATCATCACTCGCTGCTGGGGGCCCTTCTCCAGGATAGCCAAAAAAAAAAAAAAGGTACACATGGATGGCTTTTTTAAAAAATTGGAGATGGGAGAAAAAGTGGCAGACGCGTTAGACTGTGCAAGCATATCAGATAGTAAACAGACAGACAGACAGACAAACAAACAAGACCAAACAACAACATTGTGGCACCTTAAAGACATATGATACCACCCTAATGGCTGAAAGTGAGGAGGACCTAAAGAAGCTCCTGATTAGGTTGAAAGAAGAGAGTGAAAAAGCTGGCTTGAGACTCAATATAAAGAAAACCAAGATAATGGCAACAGGCCTTCTCAGGCCCTGGAAAATAGATGGGGAAGAAGTAGAAGCAGTGACAGATTTTACTTTCTTGGGATCAAAACTCACTGCAGATGGAGATTGCAGCCATGAAATAAAAAGGCGACTGATTCTTGGGAGGCAAGCGATGAGAAACCTGGGGAGCATAATGAAAAGTAGAGACATCATATTGAAAACAAAAATTTGCATTGTCAAAGCAATGGTATTCCCTGTGGCAACGTATGGTTGTGAGAGCTGGACCATGAGGAAAGCTGAGCGCAGAAGAATAGATGCCTTTGAGATGTGGTGTTGGAGGAGAGTTTTGAGAGTCCCCTGGACAGCGAGGAGAACAAACAGGTCAATCTTAGAAGAAATTAACCCAGAATGTTCCTTAGAAAGTCAAATTGTAAAGATGAAGCTAAAGTACTTTGGACATCAAATGAGAAGAGAGGATTCACTTGAGAAAGCCTTGATGCTTGGAAGGGTCGAGGGCAAAAGAAGAAGGGGGCGGCCCAAGATGAGATGGTTAGATGGTATTGTGGAGACAATGGGCACAGAGTTCAGTGAGTTGAGGGGGATGGTGGAGAACAGGAGTGCCTGGCGGGCAATGGTCCATGGGGTCGCAGAGGGTCGGAATCGACTGTGCGACTGAACAACAACAACAACAACAGAAAGACAAACTACTGTATTTTAATGTTAGCTTTCGTGGATCAAGTCCACTAAGTCGACGAAGTGAATTTGATCTGTGAAAACTAACATTAAAACACAGTCGCTAGTCTTTAAGGTGCCATAACAATTTTCGTCTTTTTTTGTCCTGTTTTATTTACTTTTGAAAAAGATGGCAGTGGTGGTTCATGAGTGTGAAAAATGTACAGTCCTTTCATAAGAACAGAGCCAAAGGCCACAGATGTGGGTGGTGTTGCCTGTACATGTTTGTTATGCTTTTTAGGTCAAGAATAAGACCTGCTAAGCCTTTAGCAGCCCAAAGTATTATTTTTGTTTAAGAATATTGCTTTTACAATTACCTAAAGCTTGAAATTCAGGTTTGTTTGTTAAGGTGTTAGAAAGCAAGACATTGTAAGTAGATAAATAGGTACCACTTGGGCAGGAAGGGAACAGTGTTCCATATGCTCCAGAATCTAGTCGTGCCTGCCACATGACCAGGAAAACATCTGCAGAATCAGACAGCACTGGCTCTTTTAAGCTCTCATTGGAGGAAAGAAAGTCTATAAATGTTACTAAATAAATAAGAAATGCAGCACTGATTTTCTGATGAAAGTATTGCCCAGTATTATTAGCTTTAGTATTATTGCCTGAGACTCTTTGCTTTGTATGGTAAAATCTTGCAGTTTTATAATCAGAACAATCTACAAAGGTTTGGTTTAGAACTTTAGATACACACAAAAACAAATTATTCTGAGAAATGTTGACTGTTACTGGGATCATACTAACAGATCATTTGGCACAAAATTTTACTCCAGATTTCCCCTCAAGGCATTTAGTTTTTTTTATCAGCAAACTAACTGATATTTATGTGTTGCTGTGTTTATACAGTTAGGAGTAATAAATCCTTGCTTATCTGCAAATCATTCAGATATATCAGCACATTCAACTCGGTCTTCTGCTCCTCCCTGCACAGCTAGAAATATAGCATTAATATACTGTAATTCAAATACACATGTTTCGCACAATGCCATAATACCATTATATACAGTACAGTATTTCCACCAGTGTACGTGTAATAGCATAAATTGCCACAGCATTCCCAGTCACATACCACCAACTTGTATGACTGGCACATAGATAGAAATGCAAGTGGTGATTCGTTAATAAGCTGCAGTTCACGACTGCAATTTATGTCATTACACCTACACTAGCATAAATCTGTGATAGGACTTTGATCATTTATTTTGTACAGCCATTAGGACATCTCACATTCTAAACAAAAAGAGGGAGGGAATGCTTGCAGACTCACCCCCAACAAAACTTTTCACTAGGTGTTAACTATTGTTCTAGTTAAGCCTTCATGTGGTCTGTGGAATTGTGGGAATTACAGTCCAAGATATTTGGAAGACACAAGATTGGAGAGAGGGTTATTGTAACATTTTAAAAGGTGCCAACTGACATTAATCTGATACTATTAATTATACATAGGTTGTTGCTATCCACCCTGATCTCCAACAGCTTTCACATTCATCCACCTTTCCAAGAGTGGGAGCAGAAGACATTCTGTTTTTCACAAACTGGAGTCTTATGTTAGTTTCCCTTAGACCATCATTTTTAGTAGCCTTGGCAATTGCCCATGGTAGCTTGGGGTCTTCATATGTTCTGCTGTGAAGCTTTTGGCACAATTCAATGCAATCATATGCGTTTGCGTTCAGATTTAGTCCTATCTGCATTCAGTGGGATTTTACTCCCAGTTAAATGTTCATAGTATTACAGCTATCATTCTGGAGGATAAGATTTCCAATGGCTGCTATTAATAGGCAATTTGGTTGAGTGAACACTCATAGCCTGTGTGGAGGCTTCCCACAGACACTTTCATTGGCCACTATGGGAACAAAACATAGGACAAAAACAGGTATTTGGGATGCCCCAGTGTGGATCTAATTATAGCCTCATATTATCTACTTCTTCTCCTTGCATCTGCCTGGCTTCCTGTTGCCTTTGTTGTCTGCCTTGTGCCTGTTCCCAGACAGCATGTTTTCTGGGCCAGGAATACCCATTCTCTCATTTTTGCAAAGCACTACACAAACAGACAACACAGCATTGGCAGCAACAACAGTATTCCCAAGCAAACATAAAAAAATGCACCACGGTTACCCACCACTACATGCATCTGAATAAATGTTGTCGGGTCACTGAACACACCATTAAAATATCAACGTAGGATGGAAGTGAATTAATTAAATAAAACATGCGTGGGCTGTGATTATATATTCAGGCTGCATTCTATACTCATTTATATGGGCTAATAAATACCATCTGAGATGTAAGTATTCATCTAGTGTACAATTAGTCTAATAGCTAGAAAAGAAAAGCTTAGATCTGTGTGTGTTGCATTCATAGGATCTGCAGTACTCTCATTTTAAAAATAAATGTCTAGAACTTAGAGCCACACTACAAAGCTGAATGGTGAGCAATACACTATGATTTAAAGGTGAGCTGGGCATCGGGAGAGGATGAAGAGAGTATAATAAGTAAGCTAGTACTATATCTCTGCAACATCAAATTTATGAGTCTTACTTATTTATTCCAAATTTATTTTAGGGTAAGTACCAGGAATTTGCTGGCAAATTTACAGCTGGCCATTAAAATAAACAGGACATATGGTTTCTTAATTTCTCTGTCCAAATGTCATGTTGTAGGAGCACATTCCTCTGAATGGGCATTAATTAATAGAATTCCAATCCTCCAATTATCTGTCATCGAAAGGGGGCAGTCTTTGTGCACCGAACTTCAGCCCATCCCACAATATGGTGTTTCATTTTTTCAGAATATTTTATGTACACTAGCATCATAATATAGTCGTCTTCAACATACCTACCGAAAGCAAATATCCATACATCTGTCAGATGCTATTTTTATTTCTTACTATTTTATTTGAAATTTCTGCTAAAAAATTGCTCTCCTGAACTCCTTTATCACATCATCCCTTTACCATTTTTCCTGTTTACTTTTATAGTTCTTTACTGCAATTCTTCATACAGATAGGCAAGACATCCGATTTATCATAACGATGCTGCATTAAAACACATTGGATATAATACAACAAAGTTATGTTTTGCATGACATCAAGTCCTACAAAATAGTCAGTCTGGAGTGATCATTTATCCTTAAGTGATGTCTTTAGAAAACATTGCCACCTGTGGCTTGTTGCCTTTACAACCAGTTTTATGATGACAGTAGATGTGTGTCTTTGATGGATCTCCACACACTATAAACAGCCAGCACTGAGCATACCCATATCATGGCACATAAATGGGCACAAACTAGGAAGGAAGAACTAGATATAGCTGGGCAGGACAGGGGTAGATTCCATTATGTCTGATCCAAAAGTCAGACATGTGGGAGTCAAGACAAGATTGAGGAAACCTTTGCATTTAATATTTGCCAGTATGTTGATAGGATGGAAGGGACTGCAGTGGCTTAGTGATTAAGACGCTGAACTTGATGACTAGAAGGTTGGCATGTTGGTAGTTCAATACCCGAGTGCTGCACAATGGAGTGAGCTCCCATCTCTGTCTCAGCTCCTGCCAACCTAGCAGTTCAAAAGCAAATTGCAAGTAAATAAATAGGTACCACTTTGGTGGGGAGATAAACAGCACTCCAGTGTCTAGTCATGTCCATGGAAATGTCTGTGGACGCAGACAGTGCTGGATCTTTGGCTATAAACAGAGATGAGCACTGAACCCTAGAGTTGGAAATGACTGGCTTTCAAGCAAGGGCGACCTTTACCTGCTAGGATAGAATTGCAACTTAGCAAGAAAAGCTTTTCTAGTAGAATGTTGGTCTGTCTCATTGTAAAAGAGCATGGGAAAGTTACTTTTTAATATTACAGCTCTCACTAGGCATGCTCACAAGGGATAGGTGTTTTTGGAGTCTAAAAATGGAACTTTCCCAAATTCTGCACTTACTAGGGAGTAATTAGTCTCCCTGAGCCTAGATATACCATATTCATGCTGAGAGGTATAATAAAGTCCAGACACATATGGCCGAAGAATCTAGACTATATATCTCTTTGAGGCTATTAGCCATAATGGCTACATGCAACCATTGTACATAGTGGTAGTAAACCCAGAATTGGAACAGAACCAATCTTGCACTACATACAGAGACAACAAATAAAGTGGTTTGCCCATTTGGAGAGGATATCTTGGAATTCCATACCTTACATATGTGGAAAGAGGAGAAGGACAAAGACTGTGAGGCAAACCCAGAGGGACAGGTAGAGAGATAACATCAAAGAAATATTACAAGAGCACCAGAAGTGCCAGAACAAGAACCTTGCAGCTCCCTTGACACCTGATGGGGTAAAAGAGGAAGCAAAGAAGAAAAAGATACCCAGAGCAGCCTGGAGCATTTTGTGGTTAAGCCTAAACAGCAAATGCTGCCATCCTCCCATGAAAGTTAAGTGGCATGGTACCCAAAGCCATCCAAGATATTTTTCTGCTTGAGGTAGTAAAACTAACAACCATCTCTTCTCCTGACACCACCAGAAAGCATATAATAATATCAACTAAGTGAATAGCAAGTGATTGAATGTTCATGACACTTCAAACTGTATGAGATCAAACTAGATCAGGGGTCCTCAACCTACGGCCCAGGGGGCCGGATGCGGCCCATAACACTATTTCATGTGCCTCCCCCACCTCCTCCTCCACACCAGGAAGTGCCATGTGTGGCAGGCAGGACAAAATGGTCATTTGGTCCCAGAAGTTGTCTGACGGAGCGTGACCCACCCCTTGGCTTGAAAAGGTTGAGAACCCCTGAACTAGATGATAGCATTCTTGTGTTGTTAACACTGAGAATGGCATTAGTTTGTGGTTTGTATGTGCGTGGGTGTTTGGTGACTGGTCAACAGGAGGCAAACACAGGCTTTGTTTGCAAGTCTGATTCCTGACAACTTGTTGCAAAAAAAAAAAGTGCTTTCTCCAGTGCCGTAGCTTGGGTTTGAGCTGCCCAGGGCCAGGACGTTGGTTTCAGCCACCTGGGGGGTAAGCCAAATTGGCCACCCCCTGGGCGGGGCTCAAGATGCCAGCGCCCATCCCCGCAACGGCCTCTAGGGCTTCTGGGAATTGAAGTCCAAGAATACCCATACGCCCAAGTGACATTTTGCCATCCCCAAAAAGTGCCCTCCGGGGCGCCCCCCCCCCCCCAACACCACTGTTCTTCTCCTAACAACATGCTATCTGCATCATCTAATGATAGCGTGGATTCTGAATATACCACTCAATACCTGTCCCCGTTGGAAGAGATCACAGGTTGTCTATTGCCTTCATATCTGGTTATGAATATCCTGATGGCATCTGGATAGTCACTGTGAAAACAAAACAGTGAACTTTTCAGAAGTCTTCTATCTGATAAAACAGGACTCTTCTCGCATTATTCCAGATACTAATGAGTTAATGCCAACCACTTTCTCCTCATCCACCAGAAAGTGGCTATTCTGTTTCCAAGGGGCTTTGACCCATGATTGCCTTGGAGTGTAGCTGTCTTTTAGCTGCAACAGACACTAGGTTAGGAGAATGACATCCTATCCATGCACGCTCCATATCTAGAGCACTTGACCCAAGATTTGCCCAAAGGCAGCCAAAGGATAACCATTTCAGCAACAATAGCATCAGAGGAATATGGCAGGGTGCTTTGGCTCAGTAATCTCTAGTTGGTGTTAGTACAACCATCCAGGATAAAGTTTGTCCTCACAGTGGTGCCACAAATAGATAGGTTTAACAATCTGCAACATGCTAAAGTTGGAGCCTGTGTGGGTCTCCAGAGGAGAAGGAGCTATCCTGGAGTGGTGGGGTAATCTTTCAAATAGGATTCAGTATGCCTCTTTGCAATGCAAGCATTTGCATTGCTGCTCTTGTTAAGAGAGCACTGTCCTTCAGACAGTATTGGGAAGACTCTGACCTTTAATTCTGTTGGACCCAAAGCGTTCTCATTTTCCTCCTTCTGCTCACAAAATTAAAACTCTATGAAGGTTAAGGTATCCCTTGCTCGAAAGCCAGCCATATCCGACTCTAGGGTTCAGTGATCATCTGTTTAAAAGCCGAAGAGCCAGCACTGTCTGCTTCTGCAGACGTTTCTGTGATCATGTGGCAGGCATGACTAGACACGGAACACTGTTTACCTTCCCACCAAAGTGGTCCCTATTTATCTACTTGCAATTTCTTGCTTTCAAACTGCTAGTTTGGCAGAAGCTGGGACAAAGATGGGAGCTCATTCCATCCTGCAGTACTCGGCAATCGAACTGCTGACCTTCCGCCTTCCAGTCAGCGTCTTAGCCACTTGAGCTGACTTCTAATTCTACAGTTAGCCAAAGATATTTTGCAGTCCAGCATGGAGGAAAGCCAGTATTAGGTGTAATACTGTACTTATAATAACTTTTATTTTGTGCACGTGCATGTTTGTGTGTGTTACTGAAACATGCTTTACAAAGCACATATGCTTCTACCAAGCACTAGTATATCCTTAGGACAGCAAATAAATTTGCATTGGCTAACTCTTGTCTAAATGATAATGGATTAGGGAGCATACCTCTCTGCGTGCTTGTCTGCCTGCTTGCCTTGCCCGCCCGCCCGCCCGCCCGCCCGCCCATCTATCTATCTATCTATCTATCTATCTATCTATCTATCTATCTATCTATCTATCTATCTATCTACACATACATATGCTCACAAAATAATGAAGTAAAATCATAAAAACAAAAAAGCTTAACTCCATTGCATAACAAAGTTGAACATATGATTATCTTGTGTATCATGAGTGACTTTTTAAATATATATATATTAATAATACCATAGTCTATATACAATATTGTAAATGAAGGAGAAATCCTTTGTTCAAGGTACAATCGCAGGAAGCTAGGGTTTCAGCTACAATATAAAAATTAACTCCAAATTTCCACTCTCCTCCATCAAAGTTTGACTAAATACTTTAAAAGGCTTTAAAAAGAGGTCAGTTTACCCCTTTCACTGCTATGGGGGATTATTCTAACATGACATGTTTGCCTCCTATTGTGAGTTGTGAAAATCCCCCTGTATCCAATGTGTTTTGTTTGGATTGAGATGGCATGCAGTTGATGGCTGTGACCTTCATGGTGGCTTAGATCCCTGGCTGGCACTGATTTTTGATTTAGTGCCGATCTGCTGCGCTTGTCACAGGCGGCAAGGTGCTTTCCATGCACTAATGGAACAGCTCAAGGGCAGAGGGGCCCTGTAAATGTCTATCTTTCACCAGCAATGTGTTAAATAGAGAGCTGAGTTTTCTACACGTGAATGACAGACACTGAAATTGCATGTGGGGGAAGGAACAAGGAGCCCTTGCACCCGGATCAGTGCTGGGAAATAAATAACTACAAATTGTAGAAAGTGCAAACCTGCTCTTATCCCAGGTGCTAATGAATATATATGCAGAGTGTTAAAACAGAATGCTTAAGACAAATACTGATAATATATCTTCGTTTAGTAGGAGAGGGATAACAGTATACATTCAAGATGCTGTATTAAACACGATTTCAAGGAAAGAAATCTCACTGGAGACGGGGATGTGCTTATGTGTCCAGCGATGCATCTAAAGTTGCTAATAAATTTTGTTTCTTAATGATATGTTCAGCGGAAGGAGGGGAATGAATCCAACCAGAAATTTTGCCTTGTAAGAAATCATCTGATTATTTTCCATGTTGCCTCAAGCCAAAATTAGGAAGACTAATATATTTATTAGCTTACCTTAGTTACAACACATAAAATAGGGGCAAAATATAGATATTTACTGTGATTTAACTCTGACAGGTCATTTGAGATTTTCTCAGAAGTATAAGATTTTGGTCCAATGTAGTATATAGATGCAGAAAGAAAGAAAAGAAAAAGAAAAAGAAACAAATGGAAAGGAAACTCTAAAATTATTTTTGAAAGAAGTTCCAGTTATAGGTCAATACTTCTGTACCATTGACATGTGCTTTTTATAAACTGATGTATTATACATCAAAACACTTGATATTAGCTGGGGATAAAATTATGTTCTATTGATGTCTTAATTGTCTCTGTGTAAGGTAAGATCACAATTCATTTTATTTAGTTTCAAGCAAAACTCTACTGAGACTTAAGGTCAGAATGGCTTTTCTTGGGGTTGACAAAAGTAACTTGCCAGATGCGAGGTTCGCTTGGGCTGCTTCTTTGCTCCAAAAGAAAGTAAATGAAGTTGCCTTGGAGTTTGTATCAGATTATAGTAGAGGGAGGAGCAAAAGCATTCAAGCCAAAGAGCAAAGGTTCATAGAAGCTGAAGCCATCTGGCTTGGCTTCTGCTGGCCTGCTTGGCAAGGCAGTGAGGTCTCTCATGCTCTACAGATCACAGCTATTGTATATCACAATATTTGAAAAACCTAAACAGATAAAATTTAAAGCATTATATTTAAGGGAATTACAGATTTATCTTAATCTGAGGTTAATTTCTTTATAGGAAGCAACCATGAGGGAAGGTGTAAATTTTGATTAGCCCCACCATCCTGAGATGTTTTTCATGCTTCCTCCCTGATCTTGTTTTCCCATGGACCAAAAAATATCCTTTCTTCCTTTCCTCTCTAGATCTCTGAGGGTCATTTTCCTTCCTCTGGTACAGGTGCCCAAACCATATGGGTGCATTTTGCTTCCAGGAGTGATCAGGGTGGCATGGGCTGGATAAATTGGCATTGGGGGCCGGATCTAGCCTGTGGGCTGTAGTTTGTGTACCCCTGGTTTAAGCAGAGAAAATGGCAGCTTATAATCGATCTCATCTTGTTGCAAAACAGATTGCAAGGTGCGTTTTACTTCTGCTTCTGGTGGGAGAAGCCACATGACTGGCCCACTGAACTATGTGACTGGTCTATGGCTTGAAAGGTTTGGGCACCCCTGCTCATAGTTCCAATAGTTCCAGCCAGTGGTGGAATGTCAAAAATTTTACTACCCAACTGGGACATCATCACAGTGTGGGGGCGGAGCTGACATCATGATGTCGTGGCCGGAGCCAATGTCAAGACATTGTGGGCGGGGCCAAAGAAAAAAACAAAAAACAAAATAATAATAAAATAAAATAAAAATAAGCACACACACATACCCCTCAACCCACCCACCCACCCACAACACAAACCCGTAAATAAAATAAATAAATAAAAATAAAAAATACATTAAAATGCACCCAAACAGCCAGCCACCCACCCCAAACACAAATCAACCAGAGCTTAAAGCTTATTCTGGCTAATCTTTCTCATACTAGGTCAAATGGAAGGAACTACAGAATGAACTTACCACAAGATGGCTTCATTTTGGCACTTTTCAACTTTTCAACAGTTAAAGAAGTTAGGTACTAAGTCTTTGCTTAACCAGTTCTCTAGGATAATATGCTTTAATGTAAATGTAAAACAGCTGTACCTCCTTAAGGGTTCACCAATTGGAACAGCAATTGGAACAGCACAGTGAAAAGGTAAGCCCCAAAGGTGGTTCCCCCCAAAAGCTGCTACCTGTTCTCCGGGACACTGGGAAAAGTTACTACCGGTTCTGGCAAACTGGTGCGAACCTGTTACATCCCATCACTGGTTCCTGCCCATAGTGTAGCCCAGCAAGTATGCTTTATGAGAAGGAGAAGGGAAAATGCATGCATGAGAGAATGGTTTGTAAAAGCATCCAGGGAGGTCATTCCACAGCAAAATAATATTGCACTCACTGACATCCGGTTCTACACTGCTGGTGCTCGGGGAAAAGGTTTTTTTGTTTCAGCCCAGTTTCTAGCTGGATAAAGATGAATCATGTGCAGTGACAGAGAGAAGTAGGAGGAACAGCTTCAGTTGCCACATGGGTGCTCAAGAGAGCAAAATGGAGGTGGCAAGGAGAAGCATGGTGGAAAGTCTAACTGGAAAGAGGGAAGGAGAAAGTCAAACCAGCAGTGGTAGGACAGCTATGGTGGGAATGAATATGACGTTCAACTTGCTACTCCTGCATCCATCATGCTTTGTATTGATTGGGCTGGACTTCTGGCCTTTTGTGTTCAATTTCTGTTATACAAAGACAAACAGCATTATTCAAGACTCAAGGGGGGATGTTTTGGTGATCAGAGGGTTGGATTATATGACCCACAGGTGTCTGTAAAATTGGGCTCTGGGTAAGGGAAGAATAGCTTCAAGTGGCCATAACAGCTGGCATGACCTAGCTTCACATGTCACTTTAGGACAGGGGTGCCAAAAAAAACAGCCAATGGGCCAGATCCAGCCCCCAATGCCAATTCATTTTGCCACCTTCATCATGGCCAGAAGTGGAAGTAAAACACGTGCTTACGGTTCATTTTATTTCTGCTTCTGGGAGCAACAAGGGTAGTATGGGCTGGATGAATTGTCATCGGGGGCCAGATCCAGCCCACAGGCCATGGTTTAGGCACCCCAGGTTTAAGCAGAGAAAATGAAAGCCTAAAAAATCTATCTCATCCTGTTGCAAAACAGATTACAAGGTGTGTTTTACTTCCACTTCCAGTGGGAGAAACCACGTGACCAGCCCACTGAATCATGTGGCTGGCCTATGGCTTGAAAAGTTTGGGCATCCCTGCTTTATGAGGTAAACAGCCTGCCAATGTGTTGCCATGGGAAAGAAGACAGCCCAAAAAACCACAAACAATGGATGGGGATGATTAAACCTATTCCTGCCTTCTCACAGGTGAAGGAGGGGGACAAGTTATTTCCACATTGACTCAGCCTCCCATCCTTCCGAGGTCAGTAAAATGAATACCCAGCATGTTGGGGGCAAGATGCTAATTAATTTGTGAACCACCAAGAGAGTACACTATGGGGATGGTATATAAGTGTAATTGCTTTGCTCTGCTCTGTGTAACAAAGAAAAATGGAAAAGACTGCAGCTTGGAGAATAATACAAGAACAAGATACCTGAAATGTTCAGCTCTGGTCAGGCTCTTGTTCCACTGTTCCATTTATACAACAGTCCAACAAATGTGTGGTTTGATATTTGAGGAACTTAAGGAGATATTCTGTACCCAGTGTTGGGCAGCAGCCGGTCCGCACTGGTCCACGCGTACAAGTGGTAGCTTTTTCAGGTGGCTACCCTGGGCGGAGGCAACTTTTTTGGGTGACCACTCAGGGTGTTTGTAAATCTTGAAGCAAAGCAGGCTTCCTTTGCTTCAAGATTGGTAAAATTATTCAATAACATTTCATTTCCCCCTCTCATTAACTCCTCTACTGCAACGCCACCAAGGGCAGACAGACCTTGGTTCATCTGCTACATAAGTGATGGACGCTTACATTAAAGCTGCTGTGGGGTAAAGTTTCTGAAAAAAAATCTACCCTTCATACAGTGATGGGATGTAACAGGTTCGCACTAGTTCACCAGAGCCGGTAGTAACTTTTCCCAGGGTCCTGGAGAACCGGTAGCAGCTTTTGGGGGGAACCACCATCGGGGCTTATCTTTTCACTGGTTCCCCCAATGTGCATGCACGCCAAGCACTTGCTGTGCATCCACACCTACAGTGCTTGGCGTGTATGCACAGCCTCCTTGCTGTCCTCCCAAGAGGGGAGGAGGAAGAGAAGCTGCTAGCCTGAAGCTCCCTATAGCCTGCTCCCCAGGGTAAGTGACTCACCTTTGGATGTTGTGTGTCTGTGTGTATTTTAATGTGTATTTAATACTTTTACCTATATTGATGTACTACCACAGTTTCTAAAAAGGCCTGGCAGCCAGCAGGTCTGGTGGCCTGGCTTGGGGTTTTTAAGCAAAGTCATCGAATTACCTCATCAATAAGCTACACCTGTGCTCCAATTCCTGTTCCAACTGGAGAACCCTTAAGGAGGTACAGCTGTTTTACATTTTCATTAAGGAGGTACAGCTGTTTTACATTTACATTGGCCAGGACAATTTTTTCAACCTTGAATCTGGGACAATCCTAGTTTTCTGGGATGTATGGCAACCCTATATTCACTTGTAATTGGGAGTCAGTCTCACTGAATTTAGAGGAACCTGGTTTCACACAAACAGAAGAATTAAGGGGAAATAGCAATCCGATCATTTTAACCTGTGTTTGTTCCTAGGTTGGTCTAACCCCATTTCCACGTTAAACTGTGGTTTGTTTCAAAGTGCATTTTAACAAAAGATTCAAATAAAGTACTTGAAATATTTATTTGTTAGTTTGTTCATTCATTTCATTTCTATACTGCCAAATATAGTGTTATACCACTCATGGCAGTGAGTAATATGCATCTATTTATATTTATGGCAAAATAATTTTTGCAAAATTTCTAAATGGGCCTACACATTAGCTCAATTCATACATTTGGAATATGCATTTGATGCATTCCTGAGCTACAAATGATATTGCAGGACTGGAGTGATATGACATCTAAAGAATAACCAAGTTATGATGCACACGTTTATCTAAAAAGACAAGTTAGTTCATATGAATTCACACAATTCAAATTATTTTAGCATCTCATGAGGAAACTTCTTAAAAGTAATTTCTTTTTATTACCAATTACAGTGTTAAAATCTTAAGTAATCTCTTTTAATTACAGTACTCTGATTTTTAAAAGTACCTTAGTATAGTATTTGTTGTTTTTCTACCCTTTTGTTCCTTTATTGTTAAAAAATCTGAAATTGTATGAAAATTGCGTAAAATGGGGGGGGGGGGAGAGAATTCTCTCAAAAAGCACCCCAAATCATTTTGACACCTCACCCTGTGTAACAAGTAAATATTATTAAAAGATAGCAGCAGCATAAATTATGTTAAGACTTTCTTTTAAAAGCAAGCATGTTGCTCCTGGATTACCCATTAAGTAGTGTGTTACAGGAAGCATGGGGGAGGCATTGGTTTCTCCAGGGGGTAAAAGGGATGCTTGCCCTCCCTTGTAATTCTAACATTACAGCTTCTTTAAATGCACACAGCTGCATTAAACAAACACTCACCCTCCAACTGCATAGAAAGAAGTGTAGCTAGGATGAGGTAGGATGAGAACTTGTGGTAGATTGGTGTGAGTTGTGAGCAGACAAAGCTCTGAGTTTGAACCTGACTGTCTCGAGGTGGACTCAGACCAGTAAGTGGAAGGACAGCAGGCTGGAATCGTGAGGCCAGGAGTTGACAGGAAATATTATTAATTGTAATGCATTATTGTAATCCAAGACTGGGCTGTTAGTCTACAAGGTGACAAAAAACAACACTGTTTATTCTTCTGTAAGAATTATTAGTCTTGGAGTTAGTGCTGGTGCTGCTGTCATCACTATATTAAGGATACTGACCAGCTGTGGACACTTTTTCAACAGCAAACTCAGCTGTCTTAATTTTTTTTTCTTTTAAAAAAACATTAGCTTTATTATTAGAAACAGTAGACGTACTCATATTGGTGCCACTGATATATTAGGGAAACTGACAATTTGTGGGACAGTTTTTTTGTGTACTCTTCCTCAGTTTGGCAAGAATGTTCATGCAAACTGTTCATGATATAATTTTTAAAAAGAAAAATGTCCCTGGAATCTTGCAACATTTTAATGCCTCATTAAAATCATTAGTAATGCTAATATTAGAAAGATCTCCCTTCATCTTTCAGGGAACCCCAAAATAAATCATAATCAAAATTTGCTAATGCATAGGCAGAGAAATAATTTATATTTTACTGGCATATAGGCATTACTCCAAAAATGATCTAGTAAGGTCATATCATGGAAACATTTACAACTAGTTTTGCCTTTGGAAACTCACTGTAGACAATATTTTCTTTAAACACCCAGAATATTTTTTTTGTGAGTGTGTTGGGTGTTTTATTTTTTCCCCCTATGAGAAAAATATATAGTATGCTACCTGTCATCTAGCTGGGGCTTTTGTGGAACTCTAGATGCAAACAATGACATGCTTCACTGATCTGAATGACTTACAAAAGCCATTTATATTCAGTACTCTCATTTAGGCTATCTTTAAAAATGAGTAAGAGACATATATTAATAGCAAGAAACGGGGAGGATGATTGCATCACTACCCATCTCCAGACTTATTGCAACACTTCATTCTCCATCAGTTCAAGTGACATGGGAATGTAAATGTCGTATATAATAGTCAGATAAAAAAATTCTACTACACAAAGGGAAGGAGTTGAGGTGCACCAATTTCATCTCTTTGGGGCCCAACTTAGTCTCAGACCAAAGGCCTGTTCCTATTTTGCATGCACTTATTTGGAGAAAGGGCCCTGTATCTGCACTAGATATATTGTTGACCGAGGTGGAGCAGCACATGATACTTCCTCAGCTCCCAGCATGGTCATACTAGTCAAGGTCAGACTCACCATTCTGGCACCTGAAGCAGAAAAAGCCCACTTTTCTCTAACTCTGCCTGCAACAGTAACACAGTAAATAACAATTTTCCTTCCCTTATGTGATTAGCTGCCTAATATCAGAGCCAACTTTGTGAGGGACACTTATTACATTTCAAATTACAAGATGGAAGTGACTTTTTAGCACAAAAATCCAGCCCATTCCCACTGAGCCATGTAGCCAAGCCAATAGTGTAGAGCAGGGGTTCCCAACCTTTTCAAGCCGGGAGCCAGGTCACACTCTCTCAGTCAGCTTCAGTGGCTGGATGGCCATTTTGCCCTGCCTGCATGATGGGGGCAGCCATTTTGTCCTAACAGCTTCAAAGGGATGGCCATTTTGTTTCTCAAATGCCCTTGGAGAGGGGGGCACATGAAATGGTGCCATGGGCCCACAGGCCTTAGGTTGGGAACCCTAGATGTAAAGCATCAAACTGACTTAATCTAGCTCTGGGGATACACAGAAAGAGCCTCCTTGAAGATTGTGGTATTTTTTAACAACAATTGGGCGTGCCCTGGTAAGAGCAACCTTGTGTTGCCAGCTAATCTTTCTCACACTAGGTCAGGCAAAAGGAACTGCAGAATGAATTTACCAAAAGCCGCCTTCATTTTGGCCGTTTCACATCTGGCCTAGACATGGAAGAAAAAATCTAGCTCTGGACTTGAAAAGTAGAGCCAATGACCTTCTCTACTTTGTGAACCAGACAGAAGGAAGACTGGTCTCTGCAAGGACAAATTTATACCTGAGTGAGTTCATATTGAGAATTCTAATGAAACCATTATAAACTGACCAACAAAACCACACAAAGATCAAAGGCAACCAATTCATATTCAAAGGGGAACAGTTGATGCTCTTACTGTACTTTTGTGAATAAGAGATAAGTAATTAATTCAAAATATGCCATGGCAAAAGATTTAATTTTCTTGTAATATTACTTTTGACAACCATACTTATAACCAATTGGAAATCAATTGCCCTTGCTGATTCTAGAGCAGGAGTGCCCAAACTACAGCCCAGGACCCAAATCTGGCCCCTAACGCCAATTCATCTGGCTTGCGAAGCCCTCATCACTCCTGGAAGCGGAAGTAAAACACACCCAAACTGTCACATTTTACTTCCGCTTCCAGGAGCTTCTGCTTCCAGGAGCAATAGGGACTTTGTGGACTGGATGAATTTGCATCGGGGGCCAGATCTGGCCCCAAGGCCATAGTGACCGGCTTCCTGAACCATGTGACCAGCTCACAGCCTGAAAAGTTTGGGCACCCCCTGTTCTAGAGGCTCATAGGCAGAGCACTGCCTGGGTGGGGGTGGGGGTTCCTGAAATAGTGAGAGGAACTTCCTTCTTGTTCTGCTTAATGATCTACTGCAGATTACTGATTGAGCACCAATAAATTCCAGCTTGCATTCTGCATGGCCCTGGCATGTTGGTGTCCTATTTACTTAACATCAAAAGACCTCCTAGGACCTCCAACCCTCCCTAAATTCTAAAATCCAAGTGTTTTGAATTATTCATTTACAGTATAAACAGCTTTGAGAATGAGTGACAACCTCTATTCTCAGGATTCCAAAATGTTATACCTGTAGGCCAACAAGCGCAACTGAATCCATGGGTACCTCCGGCATTAAGCTTTTCTTTAACATGTCCAGTATGCTTTTAAAACTCTATAATCTAGATGATACACACAAAATAGCACCTGTTTTGGACTCTAGAAAAAAAAGAGAAGGATAAAGAAGGGATCAACATTTGCATTACTGATAACACATCTTTAGAAGGGAGAGTTCCTTAAGCGCCAAAATATTTGTGATTGTCATAGCAATAGCTTGGTTGCTTGTGAATTAGCTTGTTTTGTGACTTACCATTAGAAGGTAAATCTAGATTCATTTGTAAGTATGATTGCTTAGATATGAAGGAATACTGTGATTTCAGCTTCTACAGGATGTGCGTATCTGTAGTATACTATGTAACCTGGACTATCTGAACTTATATTTTATTTTTCCAAATTTCCCTGAGAAAGTTCTGCTTCACGATTTGGAGTACGGGCCAAATATTTTTCAATTTAGGCTTCAAAATTCCACAGACACTAAAAGCCATTAGCTATAGTTTATCAATAAAATGTACCCAATGTGGTGTAGTGAACAGACTGGTCGACTAGGACTCTGAAGACCAGGCTTTGAATCCGCACTTGGCCATGGAAACTCAATCTGGGAACAGAACTGTTAAAACCATTCTTTAGAGATCTCAGTTACCCTGGAAGCCCTATTAGGATTACTATTAAGCCAGTTCTGACTTGACAGCACAAAACTAAACTAGTAACAAAATGTACTAACATAGATTGTATTTATTTGAACATCAGCACTGATGGTAGAGATGACAAAAACATCTGTGAATGTTAGGATGAACAATGTTCCTTCAACACCTGTTATGGTTTCTGTAGAACAGAAAGAATCAAAGCCTAGAGCCGGGATTCTCAACCTACGGCCCATGGGCTGGATGCAGCTTTTGGTGCCATTTCACGTGGGCCCCCATTGGCTCTGCCACACCAGGAAGTGCCATGTGGTGGAGGAAGGGCAAAATGGCTGTCCAGCCCCCAAAGCTGTCTGAGGGAGCATGACCCGGTCCCCAGCTTTAAAAGGTTGAGAACTCCTGGCCTTAGAAGTCCTACTTTAGAACATCAGCAACATTCCTATACATCTTTACCTTATAGATAGAAATCTTAGGTACAGACTACTGAAGGAGATGGTGGCAGCAGGGCCAATCTCATTAGGGAAGCAGAGCTCTGAAAAGTGACTTTTTTTAGACATCAGTTCCTAGAATCACTAAGCCATTTTGGCCAAGCTACATTACAATCCAGCAAAGTAAATTTTGTAGCATTACAAATGGAGATCGTCCCTTTGGATAATATCCTGAGAATAAGAATGTTGTTTTCACTGGGAACAGAGACAATGACTGGATGTGTTATCTTTCCCTCATACTGTGAGATAAGGATGTATTAAGTGAAATTGATCTAGAGAAATGCTAAGGGCTGAGTGGGGGCTGCAAATTATGAACTGACAACCCAATAACCCAGGTGTAGATGAACAATGTCTAGCTCTAAACTGTGCTCATGCCAGCCTGGGCAATTCTGCTGCCTGAGCTAAAGGAAAAGATAACACATTATGATATATATTTTCATGTCTTTCTCTTCCCCCCTCCCTGTAGTTTAAATTTAAATTCAAATGCAGGGAGGGAAGAGAGAGAGAACCAATCACGTCTCTCTCTTTCCTCCCTCCCTGTAGTTTAAATACAGGGAGGGAAAGAGACACAAGCAGTCTCTGCGACTGCAGTAAGGTCGGGAGAAAGGCGTGTGCCTTTCCCCGACCCTACTGCAGTCGCAGAGACCACTGCCGGGGGGGGGGGGGGCTTTAAAGGCAGGGAGGAAAAGAAAGGGACCCGATTGCATCTCTTTCCCTGCCTGCCTTTAAAGCGGTTTGTCCCTGAAGTCAGGGGTTTTTTTTAGCGTTGTTCGATGCATGCATCAGACAATAAAAATCGGATAACGTCATGACTTGTGGAACCAAGTCATAACGTTACCCAGGGTATTACTGTACTTCACTCCTCTTCTTTAGTAGGTAGGTGACACAATACCTCAGAAAATCATCTGTAGATATTATAATATATTTGTTATGTCCAAGTGAAGGCACATTAAGTGGTCCATATACCATTGTGTATCAGATCAAGCACCTCACTGTGCCTTCTTCAGTCCTTTAGTGGGAACTTTCTTTTCTGTAATTCAGCATACACACCTGCTGGAGTTGTTAATAGCCATAGCAATGCATTTTTCTTCTCAAGGTTATCTGTACAAACTGGTTCTCCACAAAATTCTATGCAATACAATAGCTAACTCTTTTCCTTTGGTTTTCTCTTTAAAAGTGTCATCTAAGCCCCCTGAAGGATCAGGTTCAGGATCTGGCTATGAGAAGCAAAGATTTGCCACGACCAGGTATGCCTTTTCACAGCGCAGGCAATTAGCCCTGCTTCTTCCCTTCTTGAATACAAAGTCCCCCTTGACACTGATTCGTGCATCGGTAATCTCAAGAATCAATTACTGTAATTCACCCTACATGTGGCTGCCTTTAAAGATGGTATGGAAGCTGCAGCAGGTGCAGAATGCAACTGCTCAGGTAGTGTCAGGAGCATGAAGTTTGATCGTATTTCCCCAACTTGCCTCAATTGCCTGTGGACTTCCATGCCTGATTCAGGTATTAGCATTAACATATAAAGTCCTAAACAGTTTAGGACTTCAGTTCCTGATGGAGCATCTCTGATGAATTGGGCCAAGACAACTCAGTCCTCCTGGGCCTGGGGCCTGCTGGTGCCTACTCCAAAGGAGCCTTGTACAGGGCCTAAACATGAGGTGGCTCTGTTGCTTTGGAATGTCCTTGCCTCACATTTGCCAGGACCCTTCCCTCCAGACTTTCCACAAATTGCTAAGTCTGAGCTGTGCAAGGAAGTGATTGGGAACATCCCTCCATTGTGGGAAATTTTCTCTCTGCTGATGGTTACTTAACTCTTTTCTGCTGCTATCAAGTCTTGGCATTACATACACATGTCATGATTCCCCCCCCCCCAAAAAAAAAATCTTGTTAGATAGGTGATACATAATAATTGTGTCAGAAATTATTCTGGGTTGAAAGGATTTTTTTTTCTGGAGGAACTCCGCTCAGGGGATGCACGAATGAGGCTCCTTTCATGTCCCCAAGATCTTTTCCCACCAAAGTGGTCCCTATTTATCTACTTACAATGTCTTGCTTTCGAACGGTAAGGTTGGCAGGACCTGGGACAGAGACATAAATTAAATAAATAAATAAATAAAAATTGCATGCTACCCTTATTTCTACCTGGTTGCTACTATAACGCAGCATGACAATGATTGAACTATCACAGTAATTTAGGTTATTACCTTGAAAAGCCTCTCGTTAAGGTACTTTAATTTCCAGACTATATTTCTATCTGTTCATGTTTCCTGTTGAATTTATTATTGCCTTTAAAATAAAAGTATTATTGAGTTGGTTTGCAAAATGTGAACTACTCCTCAGTAATAAACATGGTATAAGAATGAGAAATTCATTTGTTTTACTGGGAAAATTCAGCTACATCTTTCTTATCCAATAATGTCGCCATCACTGCTGAAATTAATTGTTCCAATCTAGTACACTACGAACGAAATACAGTCGACAAAGGGTGAAATATGAACATCAATTGTAAGTTTTGAATTTACCCTATTTATCTTGAATGTAAGCTCTCATGACCCACTAAAATTCAGTTCACAGTGTTTTATGAAAAATAATGGCTGAAATTGAATGTCTTAATTTACATTTAATGCAATTAAGAATGGTTTAAATTATGACTGATGAACAGCACACACAGATGTCAGTCAGTTTCATCAGAATAAATTGAAGTCAGTGTCAGTGAATGCTCCACTGATAAATCCCACTTTACACAAAATTAATAAAAAAAATAAGGAAATATAATCCTTAACTAATTGCAAAATGTGCCGGAATTCCCCTGAATTTTAGGGTGGAAAGGAGAGTATAGCTAAAAGAAGCTGTGAATTGGTTCACAAAATTATTTTTATTCATACACTGCAAATCATAAATTTATCAGAAAATCTGTCAAGATGATCAGAAGGTTCATAACTGGAAAAGCTCCTGAATTGTGTTTTTATTTACTAACTGAATAAACTACTCAAAACACATTTGGGGATAAAATGAGGGGATGACCCATAAGTAGGGAAGCACTTGGAAATTATAATATATAGTCAAGTACACTGCTTCTCCCCCCCCCCCACACACACACACACCAAAATCCTAGGTTCCTTCTAGTACCATCTGACAGTCTGGGCTGTGAAGCCATCTCATCTACATAGGCAGGACTGGTCCTTCCATCAAACAGAATGAGGCACTCTCCTTATGCCGCTAATATTGAAGGGCAGCAGTGACAACCCTTTAGCCATGATAGCTGAGTTCCCTGGCTTCCTCTGCCCTTCCATGGCTACGGGTGCAACAGACCTTGTCCTCTAGATCTCTAAGCTGCCTTTGCAAAAGATACTGTTCTCTGTTCATGGAATTAAATGTCTTGTCCTTTGTCTCAGACTGCAAAACGACTTCTTGTTCTCAAGTGCTTCTGACTTCTGGTGACCTTGCATTTGTAACCTACAAAAAGTCCAATGATTAGCAGCAGTGTTTATGTCTTGCAGGCTTATGTTTTGCTGTGCTTTCCTTGACTAAAAATTATTTTGGACTGGCACAAACAATACACAAACCATGTCTTGTGCATTTATTGATCTGATTTCCAAAGGTATGAAGCCCATTCCCTGCTAGATCAGGGATGACTATGGGGTACACATAACGGCAAAATCAGAAGAGATCTATCTTCTCTGTATTACGTTTACTTTAAACACCCTGTACAAGCAGAATCTATGTCCTTTCCCTTGCGTTGTGCCTACTTCTGACCTGTGAGAAATTATCAATTTCTGTGCAACACAATGACTTTTCGTGTATCACCATGATAGTAGTCAGTTTTGTAAATTTAGGAGTAAAATCCCCTCCTTTGAACCATGTGTGGCCATGGACACCCCCATCCTGGTATTGATATTTATCAGTAAAGAGGGGAAACCTCTTTAAACCTCAACCCTAGATGTTGGACATTTATAGCCCTCCATCAGCTTTTGTTGCTGAATTTACACAGAACTAGATCACTAAGGTAGGCATTTTACAATAATAACACTAAAGAATTGTTTGAAATACCCCTAGGGGTTAGCCATTTGTTCGGTACAGTTTCATTTTTTAAAAATATGTCCCAATAAATTTACTTCAGCTTGTGATCAGGGTACTTGTTCTAGACCAGTGATGGCGAACCTTTTAGAGACTGAGTGCCCAAACTGCAACCCAAAAACCACTTATTTATCACAAAGTGACAACATCGCAGGGTGAACTCTGTGCTGGGGGGAGAAAGGAAGCACTCCCATTGGGCTTCTGGGCAGAGGGGCAGGGTGAACTCTGTGCTGGGGGGAAGGGATGAAGTGTTCCCATTGGGTTGCTGGGCAGAAGGGCAGGGTGAACTCTGTGCTGGGGGGAAGGGATGAAGTGTTCCCATTGGGTTGCTGGGCAGAAGGGCATGGCAAACTCTGTGCTGGGGGATTGGCATGCATGCCCACAGAGAGGGCTCCAAGTGCCCCCTCTGGCACACATGCCATAGGTTCACCACCACTGCTCTAAACAGTGCAATATACAGGGACCAAAAGGGGAAAAAAATCCATGCCATAGTTTTTGCTATCCAAGGTGCCAAAAACCAGATATGGCATACTCTGTTTGTCAGCTGGTTGAACCATTCAGGGAGGACATTGGAGTTCTTAGTTACCAATCCATTTTTTAAAAACTCCAGTCTCCATTTCAACCATTGAGTCACTGGGAAGTGGGTGAATCAATTCCATTGATTCAAATGGGCCTATTATATTAGTGACCTATTTTAGCATAATGTCATAATTAGAGCTACTTGCTTAAGATTTTCCTAAAGACAATACATGATACAAATGTAAACAAGAGACATGAAGAGCATAGAGTTTCAATTTCAATGAGGTTTGGAAGTGAAAGAAGCACTATTTTGTCTACATTGTATCATAAAGAGATGTAATAACATGAATGTTGATATGTATGCTTGTTGTATCTTGTAGGAACAAAGATAAACTATATGGTCTTCTAGCACTCCTAGAAGGAGGAAGTGGTAAGCTGTATACACCTTATCTGGGAAACAATGGTGAAAGACATAAGTCAGAACAGACTTGACAGCACACAATCATTACTGACTACAAGAAGGCCTTTGATAATGTGCAACACAGCAAGCCAATAGAGTTGTTTTGTAAACAATAGTGTAGATTCGAAAATTATTTGTATAACTGGCAACCTATACCATGAACAAAATGTTTTGGTGAAAATTGACTATTTTTCAAGTCAAGTGGCAGAAGATATGGAAGTAGAAAAAGAAATACACTAGTACCTCAGATAACGATGAAACTTGGTTCCACAAGTCTCGTCGCTTTCTGGTTTTTAACGTTGTGTGATGCATTGATCGCACAACGTTAAAAAAAGCCCTGTTTCCCTGGAGGCTGCAGCAAGCCAGAATGTCGGGATTTGAATCCTGATGTTTTGGCTTGCTGCAGCCTCCAGGGAGGTGGGGGAACTTTGGAAACAGTTTGGATCGGGTCTTCCGACCTCCCTGGAGCCCATTTTACCCATTTTGGGCTCTCTGACCTCCCCCTACCGGCTCCAGGGAGTTTGGGAGACCCGATCCAAGCTGTTTCCAAAGTTCCCCCACCCTCCTGGAGGCTGTAACAAGCAAAAACGTCAGGATTCAAATCCTGACATTTTGGCTTGTTGCAGCCTCCAGGAGGGTGGGGGAACTTCAAAAATAGCGCACATCGGGTCTCCCAACCTCCCTGGAGCCGATGTACGCTATTTTTGAAGTTCCCCCACCCTCCTGGAGGCTGCAACAAGCCAAAACATCGGGATTCGAATCCCGCGTTTTGGCTTGCTACAGCCTCCAGGGAGGTGGGGGAACTTTGGAAATATTGCGGATTGGGTCCCCCAACTTTCCTGGAGCTGGTGGGCGGGCAGGGGCCAGAGAGCCCAAAATGGGTTAAAAAAAGTCCATTTTTTTACCCATTTCAGGCTCTCTGCCCCCCCCTTGCCAGCTCCAGGGAGGTCAGAAGACCCGATCCACAGCTGCAGGGTAGCTGGGGAAGCTGACGAGGACTCTCCATCAGCTTCCCTGGCCACCCGCCCATGCCTCCGCAGCTGTGGAGTGGCTGGGGAAGCCAATGGTGGAGCCCCCCATCAGCTTTCCAGCCACCCCACTCCTGCCTCTGCAGCTGCAGGGTGGCTGGGAAGCTGAAGGGAGAACCCCGTTCAGCTTTCCAGCCACCCTGCTGCTAAAAACAACTGCATCGGATAACGCTGACAGATCGTTGTCCGATGTTAGCGTTATCCGATGCAGTCGTTATCTGAGGTATTACTGTACAAGAATGTACAGTGTTGCTACAGCTTTTCAATTTGTAGTTCAAAAACATATTTCAAGAATAATTTGCTGACGCAAATGATTGTATGTAGTATCATGGTTAATGGAAAGAGCTGACGATGTAGATAACCAACAATGGTAACTTGTTAAAATGAGGTTTAAAAATGGCGTTTAAAAATTAATGTTAAGGCATGTCCCTAGTAATCATAGTAAATGGTCAACCCAAGCAATGCAGGTAAAATATAAAATGTAAGTACTGTATTTAACATATTATGAAATACACACATATTGTACTGAAATTTGCTTAACGGAAGCATAGCCATTTAATAAAAGATGGCTCATGCAACTATTATCTGGACCCTTTTCAGTCAGGATTCAGGCCCGGATATGGTACGGAAACTGCACTGGTCGCTTTGGTGGATGATCTCTGGAGAGAGCGGGATGGAGGCCATCCGACCATCCTTGCTCTTCTCGATCTCTCAGCGGCCTTCGATACCGTGGATCACAACATTCTCTTGGGAAGGCTCCAAGGATTGGGGATCCAGGGCACTGTGTTGGCCTGGTTTTCCTCATTTCTGAGGGGCAGGACCCAGACGGTATGTCTGGAGAATGAGAGGTCCAGCCCTAGGCTCCTCCAATATGGGGTGCCTCGGGGCTTGGTACTCTCACCTCTCCTGTTTAACATCTATATGAAGCCGCTGGGTGAGATCATCCGTTCCCACGGGGTAAGGTACCATCAATATGCTGATGATACCCAACTGTACATCTCAGCCCGTGGGGACCCAAGCGGTGCAGTAGAAGTCCTCTCCAGGTGCCTGGAGGCTGTCAGGGTCTGGATGGGGGAAAACGGGCTTCAGCTGAATCCCAGCAAGACTGAGTGGCTATGGGTGAGGGGCCCTGTGTTATCCCGGGAGCTTCCAGCTTTGGTTCTGGATGGGGCAGTTTTGCCCCAGACAGATCCGGTGCGTAATCTGGGGGTCCTCCTGGACTCACGACTACTGTTCGAAGAACAGGTGGCAGGCGTGGCCAGGAGGGTTTTTGCACAACTTCGTGTAATATACCAGTTACGCCCACTCCTGGATCGGGACTCCTTGCTCAGGGTCACACATGCACTGGTCACCTCCAGACTTGATTATTGTAATGCGCTCTACATGGGGCTGCCCTTGGTGACCATTTGGAAACTCCAGCTGGCCCAGAATGCGGCTGCTCGGGTAGTGATGGGGTGCGGGCGTTACGCTCGTGCCTCACCACTGCTTCGGCAGCTGCACTGGTTGCCAGTATGTCTCCGGGTGCAATTCAAGGTGCTGGTCATTACCTTTAAAGCCCTATATGGTAGTGGGCCAGGATACCTCAGAGACCGCGACACCCCAAGAACGTCTGTCCGTCCCACCAGGGTGGATCGGAGAGGCTCCCTTGCAATTCCATCAGCTAGAGAGGCTCGCCTCTCTAGCACCAGAAGGAGGGCCTTCTCCGTGACCGCCCCAGCCCTGTGGAACCTCCTGCCTATCGATCTACGTCAACAAACAGAGCTCCTGCCCTTCCGGAAAGGCCTTAAAACCTGGCTGGCAGGACAAGTTTGGGGATCCGGAAATACCGGATCTCATGTTGGGTGGCTTATCAGATGAGACAGCCACCCGTTGTTCTTACCTTCCTACCCTGGTTCTGTTTTTTAATAATTGCATAATTTTATAACTTGGAAATGTTTTATTTCTTTTAGCTTAACTTTTAATTATTGTATTAATTTATATTTTAACTGTGAATAGGCTATTGTATATTGATTTGTGGTTTTATATTGAGTTGTGGTTTAGCTATGTATTTTTAAATTGTGTATGTAAGCCGCCCAGAGTTGGGGTTTTTACCCGATTGGGCGGGATAATAAGTCGAAGGAAATAAATAAATAAACTACAAAAAAGAAGCATTTGAAATGTGATCTTGCAGCAAAATGATAAGGATTTCTTGCAGCACGTGAGTTAATAAAAATACTAAAGCAAACAAATAAAGAAAAAGTAGTAATAAAACACAAAAAATGCAGAATACTAGAATGATATAGTTGTGTAATGGGCAATGAAAAATACAGATCATTCAAGTAAAAAATAATGGAAGTAAAAAATAATGGAATAACCTGCTGGGTGGATAGGATGCAGCATAACATCATTGTTTCTACCAGCCACATTCGATGTCAAGATAGCCATAGAGACAACCAGTCGCCAGTGGAAGAAAAACAAGAAGAAGGTGTTCTCTTTCAATGTTGCAGGTGTTTACCCCAAAGAGCTATTTTTATGTAATAATAGAACCAATCACCATATGTTTTTATTCAAATGTTGTCAACTAGTAGCAGACTTGCCTCTGGAGAGATATGTTAGTAGTCTAGGTAAGAGGCAGGTTTTACATAACAGTTACTAAGAATTCACTCACGTTCAATCCCCACATCCTTCTACAGCTCTGATATGTCTTTTCCTGCCAAGCCTGCCTCCCATAGATTTGTGACTTTTTGGAATAGTACTGTCATAGTATAACAGAAAAATGTACACCTAACCTTTTTATTACAGTGGGATGGCAACTTTTAGTATCATTAAAACTAATCATAGATTATACAATAACAGAGCATCAAGCACTGTTTTTGCTTTCTTTCCAGTGTGGTAGGTTCCAAATTCTTTGACAGAGTGATTGATGAACTGTCAGATATAAAAGTTTGAGAAGCAGAATTCTAAATGCCATGGTTGCTCATAAAATTTACAGCACAACAAGAGATGTTTCCATAGTAAATGGGACAGTTCTAAGTCTTGAAACTGCCTCTGATCTGTCATGTTGGTAGGAACACTCCAGAGAGGTATAGGAGATCGGAGTAGGGTACTTAGACATTGTGACTCTGAGAAGCAACTTGCCTTCTGTAGAACTTGGGTCAAGTTCCTAATTCTCATAGTCACGACCCAAGGATGATTCAGAAGAAAAGCTCCATACTAGATAATTTAGTCCAGCATGTGATTCACAAGGTAGCCAACCAGATATTTTTTGAAAGTCTCATTTGCAGCATGAAACAACAATAACACATTCCCTTTTGTACTTTTCAGCAACTAATATTAAAAAGCATATTTCTTCTGATGCTATATATTATACACAGCCATCACGACCAGCCACTTAGCTTTATCCTCCATGAATTTGTCTAATCCCTTTCAAAGCAATCCAAGTTGGTGTTCTTCAATACATTCTGCAATAGTGAATTTCATAGGTTGACTCTATACTACATTAAGAAATCCTTATAGCTGTCTTAAATTTCTTGTCATACACCTTAACTGAATGACAATGGATTCCTGAAAGGTAATGTTTTGCTGCTTTGCATGTGATCTAGCGCAAGGATAAGGAATTGTTGGTTTACTTGATGTTTTGACCTACAAATCGCATCATCCTCACCAGTATGGCCCATAGTAGGGATCATTGGTGTTGTAGTCCAAACCGTCTGGAAAGCAAAAGGATTGAAATCTCCGCTTTACAGCCAATTATTGACTTCCCTTCAGCCTTCAGGATGGGCTGGTCAACTTCAGAGTTCATTCAAATGTGATCTAGGCCCTACTGGCATATAATTTCAAAACATCTGGTAGCCAAACTTGAGAATGGAATAAAAGGCATTTTAAAGTTAATGCCCATCAATTCGTAGCTCAAAAAAGCTGTGTTCTTCTGTGTAAATATTGCACATAGTTTGTAATAGTTCTCAGAAGACTTTATGAATCCTTTACAAAGAATCAGCTCTGGAAAGATGACTGTGGTGTCTGAGCCTTATCCTTGACTTTACTGTGTGGGCACCAAATGACTGAGGAACAAACTAACAAACAATCTTGCATTCTTCTCTGTCTTTAGCAACTGCTATTGTAGCATAAGTCAACAAAAGTAGGGTTTTGAGACAAAGGGATAGTCAATACCTTTTAGGTGGCCCATGGTCAAAGCAGGCCAAAGGTTGTGCTCATCCAACTTGGGCCATGGGTTGCCCCAGTCCATTTAATGTCTTCAAAAGAAGCTTCTGTTAAACTACTGCAGCTACCTTTAATAATAAGGTAACTCTAACAGACATTGAGAAGATTTCCTTTTCAAGTCATTGAGTTTGTTTGAAAATACCCTTGAAGTACATCTGATGTGTATAGCTGTGTAATTATCCTCCACTTTCAGAAGAAGCATATTTGCTACTACCTTTCCAACCTGAAATATCAAATTAGTCAGGATGCCCTAATTGCATATTCAATCTGGCTGAAGATATTCATTGTCTGTATGTTAAATAGATGGCTGTCCTACCTGTCCTTATACACATGGCCACGAAAAGCCAATTTCTGAGACAGATCAATTGAAAAACAGGTTATCATAGAAGGATTCTGAATTATTTATGTATGTCCCTCCCTTGACCCAAAAAAATGCACCGATCAAACTTCTGTTTCTAATAGCATAGCATTGTACAAGTGACATATTACACCACATTATGAATGACAGAGCTGCTTTCTTTAGTTTCCACACCAAATCCTTGTATGCTAGGGCAGAAACTAATGGACACTGGTGGAAATGGAAGTCTTGGCCCTTGACTATACTTGTGCAAATATGAAATTATAGGCAACATGTACACCTTGTGCATAAAAGTACTATCTGCCTATGCATGATCGAGAATTCCTCTTTTGTTTCATATTTTTAAAAGAGCTGCTATTTTAATGGTGATGGTACAAAAGGTCTCCCTACACTTGTTAGGCAGCAGGAGTTCCAATGTTCACTAGGTTCGTAACAGATTTTTTCAAAAACATTGTAAACATCAGTCCAGTTCTCCCAGCCCTCCTGTTACACAAACATTACTGGTCTGTGTCTCTCTAGTTCCATGGTTCCCAACAGGAGGGCAATTTGATTCTTCTTCTGATTCTTCTTCTTGTGCTGTATCCAATTCTGAATATTGGCGATCCTCATGGCAATCAGCAATGAAGACTGTCCTGCGAACATAATGCCATGGCCTTTCACCTGCCTTCTGCATCGCAGCATTACACCTGTACCACTGATCCAGTTCTGCAAGTCACTATCTGGTTCTGAGCCCTTTTGGCATGCAAAGTCCTCCTTATCAGCCCCAGGCCAGGATTGATGAAGCTGCTGCCCTCCACCAAGATGGATTCAAGTAGGATTTAATCCACTTGGGGACCACCACCCTTCCCTATGGACTTCGCCAAGGCCAGTAGTCCTCAGGGTTGTCAGGTTAGTTAACCGCCGCCTGACACTTGGCATTGAGTTGCTGGCAGTATGGTCTACTCTATTACCATACCAGGATAAGCTGGCCAGATTTTTAAGGGAGGCAATTTGAGAATGTTTAGATCAAGTAAATGGCCTTTTAGGCTTCCTCCATGGGAATAGGAGTTCACTTTTTGAATAATAAGAATTATATGCCATTGGGAGGGGGATCAAGATTTTAGAGAAGATTAGGTGGGGCATGGCCAAAAAAAGGTTGGGAACCACTGCTCTAGTTGTACCTGAAGAAACAGATGTGGTGTCTTCTTTCATATCCAGAGCCTTAATACTGGCTAATTTAGAAGAGTTCTGTACATTTCTGTGAGTGCTGTTGATTTATCACCCAAGAGACTGGGTCTTCACTTGATGCTACCTGGGTGAGGTGCTTCCTCCTGCTGAGGCCACAGACTGTCTGTTGTCAATAGGATTTAAGAATCAGAGCTCCAAGCATGATATTTTGTTACATTTTTATCCTACCCTCCCTCTGAGAACCACACTTTGGCTGATTGTTATATCCTACTACTGTGTATATATATATATACACCTGCTGATATATATTACGATTCCCAGGCTGTGCTGTCATTACATTGTGGAGGTTAGAGGAGATATAGTCCAAAATGAACTTTCTCAATCTCAAGCCTTTGCGAAGTCACGAACAGAGACTCTTCCTGAAAAAGTAGATTCTACCATGACCATCTCAGTCTTTGTGCAGGAATTGTGCCCCATGCATTGATAAAATTTTGTTGTTATGCTCAGTAAATCACACAAGAGTAAGCCCATTGAATCAATGGGAATAAGGCAGTGATGGGATGTCACCGGTTCCAGACGGATCTCTGGAACCGGTAAGACCAATCCCGGAGGGTTCTCCGTGAGGGGAAGTCCACTTTTGGGGCGTCCGGTTCCGGACGCCTGACCGAAAGAAAAAAAAAATTAAAATCGGAGCGAAAATGGCTCTAATTGACTGCGCATGCGCAGAAACTCAATCTGACGCATTGCACATGCGTCAGATTGAGTTTCTGCGCATGCGCAGTCAATTAGAGCCATTTTCGCTCCGATTTTCAAAACATTTAGAACTTTCAGGGCAGCGGCGGCGGCAGCAGCCCTCTGAGGGGGGCGCCTCCCCGCGGCACATTGAGGGCTGCCTCGGCCGTCCGCTGCTGACAAGCCCCATGCCCTGGGGACGCCCGGCGGGGTACACCGCTGCCGCCGCCTCCGCCGGGCGCCTGTGGGCCGGGTGCCTGCACCCGCCGTCCACAGCCGCCGCCCGCCGCCTCCGGAGCTGCCGCTGCCTGAATCCCTGTGGACTCCTTCTTGGGTCGGTCCCTTTTGAGCTCGGCTGCCGCGCGCTGCGGAGGAGGAAGCTGTAGGCGGCGGCGGTGCGGCATGGGGACGGCCCAGGGAGGCGCGGCAGCCGCGGCTGCCCGTCGCCCCTCGCCATGGCCGGAGCCGGGCTAAAAAGGTACCGGCCCAAGGAGGACGCCACAGGGGTGCAGGCAGCTCCGGCGGCGGCGGCGGCTGTGGACAGCAATCGGGGTGCCGGGTCCCAAGAAAGGTAAGCGAGGGGTTTTTATTTGGGGTGGGTGGGTAATTTATTTGTGTTTTGGGTGGGTGGTTGTTTTTATTTTATTTATTTATTTGTGTCTGGGTGGGTGGGCTGAGAGGGAGGGGTGTGTGTGTATGTTTATTTTTATTTTTTATTTATTTTTATTTTGGCCCCGCCCACAACGTCATGACGTCATGACGTCGGCCGTGACGTCATGACGTCATGCCATTGGCCACGCCCATGACGTCCGTGACGTCATGGCGTGGTAGTAGAATTTTTGTCATCCCATCACTGGAATAAGGTGAGCCAGCTCCTCTGTAGGGTGCATAGATTCAAAAGGGACCTACACTAACTCTTACTTTAGCATAGTAAATTGCATTTAGAGTAGCCCCGTTTAATTATTGAAGCAACTGGCTTAGTCTAGTGCAATTTACTACACTAAGCAATAAGATTTTGGCCAATATGTCCTTCATGCTAAACTGGCCTTGCACCCTCAAGCGTAGTGGATCACCTGCATCAGAAGCACAAGTCAGTACGCCTGCTGATCAGGGCTTCTGGGAATTGAAGTTCAAGAACATCTGGGGAGACAAGTTTGCTGACCCTTGGTCTAGAGTAGACTGTTCTATATCCTAGAACCGTGATGGCAAACCTTGGCACTCCAGATGTTCTTGGACTTCAATTCCTAGAAGCCCCCGTGAATCCACACAAATGGGTTTACTGCGATTCATCCATCCCATGCTGCCCTCATTGCACCTAGAAGCAGAAGTAAAATGCACCCATACAGGGGCTTCTGGGAATTGAAGTTGAAGAACATCTGGAGTGCCAAGGTTCGCCATCACTGTCCTAGAATGATCCTATATAAGGCACAATCTTAGAATGCTAAGGGACAAATATTAAGCTGTATGAAGCCATCAGTTTCCAAATGCCTTTGCTGTGTAGTTCCTTCCTTCCTCTTTTTTCAAATGCGTTGTCTGGTTTCATTTTTAAACATCTTGTGTGATTCAGCTTCATACCTTCCCTTGAGAAATAGCTCCACAGTTGTATAGATTTAATGTCAGGAAGCTTTTCATGCAGTTTAAGCTATATTTTCTTTTTCTTAATTTTATGCCATTAGTCCTCCTCAGACCTTCCCTCCCTCCAAATGGCATACACTTTGATCCACAACCAGGCTATGTCCCAGTACCCTGCTCTCTCCCTGCCATCCTTAATCCATTTATAATCGATGATCCTAGGGACTTTTAAAACCTAACTGTAGAAATGAGGGAGACCTAGGGCCTGTCTACATTCCTGGGCCAGTGTAACACAGCTTTTTCAAAAAAAGATCAGGGGGAGGGGCAATATGCCATTTGGTCCAGTCCTTATGCCCAGACAGCATTATTTATTTATTTATTTATTTATTTATTTATTTATTGCTCCAAAGGAGCAAGATGGGGCCACAGTACAGTAGCATCCAGTTCTCAGCTAATGCAGGAAGTGTTCCCCTCAGCAATTGGGAAGTGGTTACAACCAGCACACTGTCACTGCTGATCAAGCTAGAGCAGCTCCATCAGCTGTGGCAGCAGTTGTAATGAACTTGGAAAACATTACTTTAAGTCCGTTATCATCACTTTTCAGTTTGAGGAACAGAATGCACTGCGCAGATAGCATGAATGCTTTCTTAGGCAGCATTACGTCACCGGAATTAGCGGTCTGTAAGTCAGCGAAAGGAGGTATTTCCCAGAATTCATCACACCTGTTTAAACTCTGAAATTCACCTTCATATTCTTTTGAACTTGTAAGGTCAACCACTCACACTAGAGAGGGGGGAGGCAAAAGTCAACCTTGGGTACTTAGCCAAGTTAGTTGCGACCTTGAAAGATGGCAGAGAAAGATAACGTGAAATCTTATCTCTCAGATCATATCTCAAGGACACGTAAATTCTTTAGGTGGGAAAAAGAAGGGTTTTTTTAGCATAAAAAGCCCTGATTTTGCCAAGTAGAGAGAGTCTTCATTGGATGCAGTGGAGCACTTTGAAGATCTGAACCATCACCAGGAAGAGTGGAGATGCAACTTTGAAATGGGGCCGAAGCTAGGCTGTTTCTTTGGGAGACGGAATGAGACTTGGGTCTTCTGACTTAGTGCATTTCTCACCAAAGCAACACTTAGCTGAAATTCTGCTGATTTCAGACTTAGAATTTTAGGACAAGTTTAGGTCTGCTCTTGGATTCTACGCGTTTTCTTATTTTGAGTTAAGTAGTGCTAACTTCCCTCCCTCTGACAGGCCCTATCAGTCCCTGGAAAATAGATGGGGAAGAAGTAGAAGCAGTGACAGATTTTACTTTCTTAGGATCAAAGCTCACTGCAGATGGTGATTGCAGCCATGAAATAAAAGGGCAACTGATTCTTGGGAGGCAAGCAATGAGAAACCTGGGGAACATAGTGAAAAGTAGAGACATCAAATTGCAAACAAAAAATCGTATAGTCAGAGCAGTGGTATTCCCTATGGCAATGTATGGTTGTGAGAGCTGGACCATTAGGAAAGCTGAGCGCAGAAGAATAGATGCCTTTGAAATGTGGTGTTGGAGGAGAGTTTTGAGAGTCCCCTGGACAGCGAGGAAGACAAATAGGTCAATCTTAGAAGACATCAACCCTGACTGCTCCTTAGAAGGTCAAATTGTAAAGATGAAGTGAAAGTACTTTAGACATCAAATGAGAAGATTCACTTGAGAAAGCCTTGATGCTGGGAAAGGTGGAGGGCAAAAGGGGCGGCCAAAAATGAGATGGCTAGATGGTATTGTAGACACAATGGGCACAGAGCTGTGTGAGATGAGGGGGATGGTGGAGGACAGAAGTGCCTGGCGGACAGTGGTCCGTGGGGTCGCAGAGGATCGGAATCGACTGTGCGACTGAACAAACAAAGTGTATTTAGGTTAGATAGAGTTAAGGACCCGGGAATGGGATCTTTGTATTTGAAATTATTTAACCAGTTTAGTATTTTAGCAACAGCTATGTTTTGCCTTTGGATACTTAGTTTAGATTTATGGACTTTGTTTTGCTTCTTATCACAATAAAAGGAAAGGGGCTTGGCTGAGTCTCTTCTCCATGAAAAGGCAATTGGCAGCATTGTTTTGTGAACCTATTTGGTTATTTCAATGTAGGGATTATTTTGCTACCACTTTGCAAAACTCCCATTGCATATCCTTGGAGATCACCCAGGAGTAGGGGAGATCAAAGGAAGAGAAAAGCTCAGACTGGAGATACGATTCTCAGGGCTTAAAAGGAGGACAATTTGTAGGATTATTTTGTTGCCCTGCAGTCTGAGGGGAGGACTGGGAAGCAAGGCCTAGAAAGTCTCAACTAGGCGCACCTGGTTTCTCACCCCCTCCGCCTGTCACATTCTGTTCTGGACCCAATACAGAGTGGTGAGGTGGCGACAGCAGTAGCTGTTGCTTCCTAGGTGATGGAGGGAGTGCTTCTCCCATCAGCTGTCCAGCTGCTACTGTACCTTTTTTATCCTGGCCCCAGCATGCACATATGCAAGGGACAGTATAAAATGTAGCAAGGCAATTTAGTTGAACCCCCTTGACAGGGTCTCGAAATGTGGCAGAGTGGAGGCAAACTGGGGCTGATAGGCATAGGCCCAATCAACATGCTCAGCGATAAACCAACCAGCGTCACAATCACATCAAAGAGCAGGCGATATCCCAGGTAGACAACCTCTTAGCCTGAAGAAAGGCAGGCATTTGCCCATGCAAAATTGCACCAGCAGAAAACTCTTTGCCAATCCTGACCCCAGTGGCATAGTGAGGGGGGCGGCCTGCCCCAGGTGGCACTTTTTTGGGGTGGCAAAATGTCAAGTGGCTGTATGGGTGTTCTTAGACTTCAATTCCCAGAAGCCCTAGACAGGTGCCGGCATCTTGAGGCCCACCCAGGGGGCAGCAAATTTGGCTTATGCCCCAGGTGGCTGAAACCCACATCCTGAGCCCTGGGTGGCTGAAACCCACACTACACCACTGCCAGACCCGGAGGAAGTAATCAGACCACCAGAAGGGGCCAATCAGAGATGCATGGGGTGATTAGGTGTGGCTCACAGTTAACATAAATAACTGTTGTTTTCTCCACAGTTCATGAGTCTTCTTCAGGCTACACAGCAACCCTCCCACCTCCCCTGAAGGGCATGACGAGATTTAGCTGGCCACTTTGGGGCTGGGCAGGAACTTTTGGCTCACACCTAGATTAGCCTGTAGTGTGGATCTCCCCCACCCCTCTTGTCCCATTATGCAGTGGTGAGATGTCAAAAATTTTACTACCCCACCATGATGTCATCACAGTGTGGGCAGAGCTAACGCCTCCAGGCAGAGTTGCTTCCCTTCAGCTAGGCATTGAAAATGTGGCTATGCCAACAGGTGTGGGGTACAACTGGTATCACAACTCAGCCCTGTTGGCTTATTTAGCCCTGCCCAGGGTCCTTATTTTCTCCTTCCCAGGTGTCCTTCTTTTTAAGGGGATTGGGGAGGTTTTATAAATGCTTTTAGACAGTTTTATAGCATTTAGTGTTAATTAACATGGGTATAGGTTTTAACTGACATTGTGAGCCGCCTTTGGTCACTTAGGCGAAAAGGGCGGTTATATAAATCCAATAAATAATTAAATGCAGTTCTATATAGTACTTGTGCATTCATAAGCAGGCCCCATTAATTCAATAGGCCTTACTCTTGGAGAAATTAGCAAGAAATATTGTCTTATTCCTCTTCCCAGCATTCCCGTATACAAAAGAAAACCCCAATACAATAAGGTACTGTTTCTTTGAAGAAAGACACCCCAAACATCTTGCAGTTCAAGTACTGCTGAAGTACTATTTTTCCTATAAAGTCCAATAATTCATGGGTGCATATTAAAAATGCAAATATATGAAAGAGGCATTTTGCATTTGTCATGTCTTTTCTGCCATTTTCAGCAAGATGCATTTTCTCTCATTTGACTTTAAAATATGATCATTACTTGGTATGATGTCTGGGACCAAAAGAAGAGAGGTGAATGCGTTGCCTTGATATTTAAAGATACTGATGCCCACCCCTTGCTGGTATAAATAGTATGGACATAGTAAAAAAGTACTTTAAAGAGCCTAACGAACCATTTCTCACACCCCATTACCTTTAGTCTGATATGACTGAGAATATGGGTGCTAATTATGTTCTTTCTCCTAGACACCAGCAGAGATCTATAGTCAGTCTTAAAACAAAATCTTCTGTACATCTCTTGGCCATTTCTCATGTGATACTTTCCTGGCATTTTGTTTCTAATTGAAATATAAATTAGTATTCCAATTTCCATTCACCTAATCTTAGTCCCAATACTGGGAGCAGAAGATGCATAAATTTTAGATACCAGTTCTTCACAGTAATTCCATATTGTTATTCATCACCATCTTTATCATTCTGCCTGGGCAGGCAGGCAGGCATGGAGAAATGTAAAGCACCATAGGACAAATCCCGAACCCACTAGAGATGATCATGAAGACTGTTGAGCAAAAAGTGCTACTTTACCATGGCATCTTGAACATTGAGAATAATATTGCTTTGTCTCTAGATGAGTATTTGGAAACTGTTACTTTATCATAGCAAAATATTCACTGTAAATCATCAGAATGTTACAACTATTTAGTAGAGTCATGGAAAGTTAGTTTTTAATACTACAATTCTCAGAATTCCCCAACCAGCATGACCATTGCTAACCAGCTAGTAGCTGCCTAGTTTTAATAATCTCTGCTGCTCAGATGTCACAATATTTTACTCACTTCTCTCATCATTGTCACTATCATTGTTCCTGTTGTCAATATTTTCCTCCTCCTCTGAAAATTCCTTATTCTGAGACAGAAATTTATTAATCCAGGCAGTGTCTCTCTTTGACTAACAGTAGTTTTCCAAAATTGCATTTTTCATAGCATGAGATCCTAAGCTAGAGTCCCAGATGTTCTGACAACAATGACCAGCATTTGTAGTTAGCAACAGTCAGGGCTTCTGGCCATATTAGTCTAAAACCAACTGAAGAACTAAGTTTGGGAACTTCTGCTTTAAATGTTGATCTGGCCAGATTATCCTGCTATGGTAAAAGAGTAGTCAATACTGCCAGCGACCCAATGCCAATTGTCAGGTGGCATTTAACTAACCTGAAAACTCTGAGGACTAATGGCTTGGGTGCCAAAGTCCACAGGGAAAGGTGATGGTCCCAAAGTGGATTAAATCCTACTAGAATCCATCTTGCTGGAGGGCAACAGCTTCATCAATCCTAGCCTGGGGCTGAGGAGGACTTCATGTGACTTGTAGAACTGGATCAGTGGTATAGGTGTCATGCTGCGATGTGGAAGGCAGATGAAAGGCCACTGCATTATACTCTCAGGACAGTCTTCATGGCTGATCACTATGATAATCACCAATATCCATATTTGAATATGGCAGAGAAACAACAAGAAGTAATTGGGCCTCAGGGCATATGAATGGAAAATATTAAATCTGAGACCATATCTGGAAACTTCAACTGAAAACTGGGATATGTTCCTGAAAAATAATTTAAAGCTGCTATATTTTAATATTTCGCCACTGATGTTTTTGACATGGGATCAGCTGTTTCCTTTTGTGTGCAGCTGTATGAATGGAACTACTGAGCTCTTGGCCCTCTTACCAATAATTTACTCTAAGAGAACACATAGCCAGTACTTTACTTTTTTCTAATACTAAAAGCTTAGAAAAACTCCCATCTTGAATAACCACACATATAGCTACTGGCCATATTGGCTAAGAGATTCTTGAGACTGTAGTATAAAAAAGGTAACTTTTAAAGTTCTATTAAAAATCCCAATTTTAAGGGTTATATAAGAGCTTTGTGCTGTTGCAACCAAAGCTGCAATCATTTGCTGAATAAGTGAAAAGAAAGAGTACATTTCTGTTATATGTTCAGTTTCCATGATATATACAGTATTTTACAGGATATGTTATGGTATTGTATTGTATTAGTATAAGTCATGGACAGCAATCGTTTGCTAAAGCCAACCAGTTATTCTACTGTTAGGACATTGGGCAGAATTCTCTTACTGTTAGCATTTGTAAAACAACTATTCCAAGAACAGGTAGTAAATAAAGATCTAGACACCTTGTCTTTAAAATTTGTTACACATTCACTGATGTCTTTGCTGATTTTATTTTTAATACACAAAACTAGAATTATCCTTGAGGTTCTGCTACTTCTATACATTTCTGTTTATATATATTAGAAGAGAAGTTTTAGAAATGAACTAGTGGAGGATGTATATTCATGCTAGTAGTATTCACCTTTAAGCTTTGTGTGTGTAAAAATTGCCTTGGTATAATGAACAAATAATTTATCCCTGTTTAGTCTAAAATCAATGGGAGTGTGGTGGCTCAGTGGTTAAGAAGCACACCTTGTTAGCTGGAAGGTCAGCAAGTTGGCAGTTCAAGATTCAAGTACTGCATGACAGAATGAGTACCCATCTCTGTCCCAGCTCCTGCCAACCTAGCAGTTCAAAAGCAAAAAAATTGCAAGTAGAGAAATAGGGACCACTTCAGTGGGAAAAGATCTTGGGGACATGAAAGGAGTCTCATTTGGGCATCCCCTGAGCAGAGTTCCTCCAGCAAAAATCCTTTCAACCTTTGTGTGCTTCTGATGTGATTTTTTTTTAAATCTAAAAGCAGACTCTTCCTTTTAGGCCAGTTTTATAGTTAAACCTGCATACTCAAAGATCAGGGTGCCCTGACGTACCCAACAATCTGCTGGCATGGTGTACATATGAGAGGAGAGCAGCATTTGCCAGTGTTTCTTTCTTTGCTTGTTTTCAATTCTTTCTCTCCCATTGTGCATAATAGGGGGAACTATTCAGACTTGCTTGGGTGTGTGTAGTCTAATTATTCCCTCGTGTTAGGAGAGTGCTTAAGAGCAGAAAGGGCTTTGGATCCAAATTGTTTCTCCATCCATGATACTGAGGATGGTGTGGTAGATACAGTGACAGGCTAGGATTCAAAAGTCCTGAGTTCAAATCCCTGCTTGGTCATGGAAATATTCTGGGTAGAGGGATGAAACTAGTAAATCTGCACCTTAAATTGTTATATACCTTGAAAAGCTCTACTAGGGTTGTTATAAGTGAGTTCTGATTTGACAGCACATAACAACCAACCTTGCCATGTATCTGATTCTCTCACTTTCTCCTTTCTGATGTTAAGCTCCAGAGTTCAAGAAAAAAATGGCAATCTTTTCATTAGAATGGGAGTATCCCCCACTGACATTATTATACAGTCAAACCTCGCATAAAGAGCACCTCGCTTAAAGAACACCTCGTTTAAAGAGCAGAATTTTCTCTGAATGTTCGATTCGTTTAACAAATAAATCAGGGTTCGCAATCCCCCCAAAATTTGGTCATTTACAATGGTGTTTTGCTTAAAGAGCAAACTCGCTTAAAGAGCAGTCTTGTGGAACGCATTATGCTCTTTAAGCGAGGTACAACTGTACTAGTGTCTCTGATCTTGAAGAGGCATTTACAATATGGCCTATGACTTATACTTTCAGAATGAGGTTCAGGGTTGTGTTTTGTGTCTTTCTGTCGAACAGCTGAAGGTACATTGCTAAATATGCTCTCCCTTCTTTTCTAGAACCCTTCATTGGGATCCCAAATCTACTTTGAAATGATAGGACCCTTGAAGGCAGATACAAAGCATGTTCAAGCAGTGCAGGAGAAAGGAAGAAGAAATTCTATTGTATGAATGAAAGTCAGCTCATGTAGTGATGGACAGAACCCTGTATCTACCCTGCTTCAGCACTTTCAAGATATGTAATTTAGTTGTAAAGAAAACATTTTATTGAAATAAAAAGCTGGTTGTCTTTGCATAGCTCCTCTCCCCAAATTTAATGAATTTAAAAATTAATCACAGCATGTATTGGTATTTCCCAAGTACACTTCCCCCACACTACGTTTTTGGGAAAAGAAATCCCCTTCTGTTTTTAAACTAGGAATTTCCCCCAATTTAATGCAGAAAGTCTGTGCATATTCAATATTGCTCATTATTGATTTACAAGTAAATGCAGGACAAGCATTGCATTATGAAACATGTGAGCTGCATGACACTTTGGGATAATTTACAATGTCCATTTCCACATGGTGTCAATCGAAGTCACACTAAAGTAATGGAGAGTAATATTTGAACCTGTGGCAGGCCGGAGATGGAGTTGGAGTTTTCTGCTGGCTAACGAGGAAACACTTGGAAACATATGACCTGCATATTAGGATGCAGATGGTTCTATAAGACAGTACATACATTTATAAAGGAGACATGTAAGGTCACGGGGAACCATCTGTTTAAATATTTAAATGTCCTTACACTAAACGTATGATTAGTTTTGCCCTGGACTTGTAATCTTATCAGTCTACCAATTTTTTATAATAATGCTTGAAACAAAAGAAAAATGGAAATGTGGGAGGAAAGCCATGGTAGCCAATTTACAGCATATGGGCCTTGCATAGTCAGTTTACAAGCAACATTAAATGTCCAGGGGCTCTTGAAGCCTTTCAAATAGATCATGATAGACCAAATACATAAAGCCGTGATGGTGAACCTTGGCACTCCAGATGTTCTTGGACTTCAATTCACAGAAGCAGAAGCCCCCTGTGAATCCACATGAATGAGTTTACTGTGATTCATCCGGCCCGCGCTGCCCTCGTTGCTCCCCCCAACCAGTATGGGTGCATTTTACTTCCACTTCCGGGTTTGGGTGGGTGTATTTTAATGTGATTTTTATTGATTGATTTAATTTATGGGTTTGTGTTGTGGGTGGGTGGGTGGGTTGAGGGGTGTGGGTGTATGTGTGCTTATTTTTATTTTATTTTATTATTTTATTTTTTCCTTTGGCCCCGCCCATGACATCATGACATTAGCTCCGCCCACACTGTGATGACGTCACGGTGGGGTAGTAAAATTTTTGACATCCCACCACTGTGTGCAGGGCACCACGGGAAGGTGCTGGACAGGGAGTGGTGGGGGTGTCTATGGGGGGGGGGGGAAATCCCATACATTGCTGTTGGCGTGCCAGGGCTCCAGAAGCAAGGGTGGGATGGGACAAAGCCCAATTGCCCGATATACCAGCACATGTCTGAGCCATTCACAACTGACTCTGTCATTATCACATTTTTTTTATCCCGAACACGAAATACATTTACCAGCCTTTAACATACTGGATGGCTTTGAGCAGAGGGCCTGTCCTACTATACGACAGAGTGAGGTGGTCAAATTGTGGTGTGTGGGTGTGTGTGTTTAGATTCCGTGTGATGCAGAGGAGAAGCCACATTGCAGCCAGAGACAGTTGGCACCCACTGTTCAGGGTGCAGGAATGAATTTTAAATCTCTAGATACTGAGCAATTAAAATCCTTCCAACCACAATGCACAACATTGGTGAAGGAAACAGCATTCTCCAGCCATATTAAACGGTCTCTGTGACACTGACACCACCTTACCCTTTGGCTACAGAGCCCCTTCCAACAGTGATTTTAACCTGTCAAAGCTACAATACAGCTGCTCCTTCTCTGTGTAAACCAAACAGCTCACCCCTCCCACCCTCTCTCTTCCCCCTTTCTATGGCAACAAGCACTGAGCCCTTCACAATCTGATCTGCTGAGGAAAACCTGTTTTTAATTAAAAGTTAATTGCTTTAATGCAGCCTGCATTATGTGGAAACCTCAAATTATTTTAGTCTGGATTAAAAAGAAAACATCTGAGGCCACAAGCAACAAATAGGAACAGTTTATAAGGGCCAGAATCCAGAGATCAACTCTAAGCATACCCAGTACCTGAAGGTAACAAGGTTATATTTCCCTCCCCTTTCCTTCCCCCTTTGAAAACTGTGTAGAAGAGCTTTAAAAAGTATCCTCCATCTGCTGAACAGGAAGCAACGCTGTTTCTACCTTGGAATCAGTGGTGGGCAGTAACAGGTTCGCACCACCACCCCAGTAAAGGGGGGGAAAGCCAAATTGGGTGGCCTTCGGGCAGGGGGGGTATAGCAAAATTGGGTGGCTTTAGGGCGGGGGGGGGAGTGAAATTTGATGGCCTTCGGGCAGGGGGGTAGCGAAATTGGGTGGCCACAACCACCTCCCTGCCCTGCCCAGACTAACACAGCTACCATTTAAAAAGTTTTATTCTGTGCAAGCATATCAGAGAGTAAACAAAACAAAAAGACAAAAATGTTGTGGCACCTTAAAGACTAACTGCTGTATTTTAATGTGAGCTTTTGTGGATCAAGTCCACTGGCTCTTTGGCTATAAACAGAGATGAGTACTGAACCCTAGAGTTGGTAACAACTGACTTTCGAGCAAGGTCAGCCTTTTCCTAATAACAGAAAATCCCTGATTGGTATTCAGATTTGATGTCAGGTTTTGTCCCTGCAGGTGGTTCAAGGTCTCCCTTGCTCAAAAGCCAGTCATATCAGACTCTAGGGTGCAGTGCTCATCTCCATTTACAGCCAAAGAGCTAGTGCTGCCTGTATTTGCAGATGTATAAGTGGCCATATGGCAGGCATGACTAGATTGCCCATGGTGTAGACTCTGCCCATGATGTAGGCTGCACCCACAGTGTAGGCTCCACCCACAAAGTGGTAGCAAATTTTTTTGCTGCCCACCACTGCTTGTAATCAGTGGTGGGCTGCTGCCGGTTCGGAACCTGGTTTGGCCAAACTGGTAGCAGACATCCGGAGGGGTTTGCCGGGGGGGGGTAGTAAACTCCCAGGCGACTGGTTCGGTCGCCTCTCTGGCCGCCTTCCGGATTTCTTTTCTGGGCAGTATGTAAATCTGGCTATCATCCAGTACCACAGCATGTCTTGCAGGAGTCCTATCCTTGCCATTTTATTCGCTGCTTTTGAAAGTCTTTTCTATTTGACAAGAGATTTAACATGCATTCAATGGAGCTGTTGGAGAAGATATAGAAGCCCAAAGCCCTCTTTTGGACACACATAATTAGTTGCACGTGGGACTGCAGTGGCTTAGTGGTTAAGAGGCTGAACTTGATGACTGGAATATTGGCAGGTCAGCAGTTCAAGACCCCAGTGCTGCACAACGGAGTGAGATTCAGTCTCAGCTCCTGCCAACATAGCAGTTCGAAAACAAGAAATTGCAAGTAGAGAAATAGGCATCCCTTCAATGAGAAGGTAAACAGCGTTCTGTGCACTCTGATGTCTAGTCATGCCTGCCACATGTCCATGGAAACACCTGAAAAATGCAGACAGCTCTGGCTCTTTGGCTTTAAACAGAGCTGAGCATTGAACCCTAGAGTCGGATACGACTGACTTTTGAGCACCAGTGACCTTTACCTTAATTAGTCACACAGTTCAATATGTCCCATTTGAGATAATGTTCTGGCTGCTTTCCTCCCTAATTCTCCATGGCAGGGCTGGTCGTAGGGAATCATAAAGAAAGAATAGGGGAAAAAATACATGTTTCTAAAAGTATTTAGGTGGCTCCCTGCTTTGGACTTTGAATATCTCTATACTTTCCAGAGAACATGGATGCTAATAGAACTAAATTAGATGGGTACAACCTGCAGGTTTTCTGTCTGAAAACATTTCAAAGATACTTAAAATGTTAACAAACAAAAACATTTTGAAAAAAACATTTTTTCTTGCAACTCAAAATTTGGGAATTCAGTAAATATTATTTCATATCATTGTTTTTCTCATTGTTTTCTCCCAGTGAAGGGACTCAAGGCTGCATACAAGAGCTAAAACATGTACATATATTTAAAATCACAATAAATTAAAATGTTAATATTGAAATACAATTGAACATATACAGTAAGTATATAAAAACATATCTCTTATAAAATAAGTTTAAAACCCATAATAAAAATAGAAAATGTTGCCTCCTCCATGAAAAAATCCAATTTTCCCAGGGCATTCACAAATCAAAAGCCAGTTTAAATAAGAAGGTTCTCTGGGCAGTTCTCATTTTACAGGCCTCGGAAGGATGGAAGGCTGAATCAACCTTGAGCCCTGGTCAGAATTGAACTCACAATGTTCTGGCTGCAGTACAACAGTTTTTAACCACTGCGCCACCAGGTTGTCTGGTGAGTAAAGATTCTCCACTGGCGTTTAAGAAAGAAACTTTTCAAAGTTCTTCTCCTCATCCAAAAATTCTGCATCTGATGCAGTAAGCAGAATCTATCAATCTGCAGTTGGTTCTTTCACACAGGCATCAAGTGATGATCATCAAGTGATGAATACTTCTTATGAATTTTTTTGAATAGTAGCCATGTTAGTCTGTGGTTCTGGCATATCAGAAAATAAAATAAACAAAACAAAATAAAAAATACTGTAGCAGTTAGTCTTTAAAGTGCTACAGTGTTTTTTATTTTGTTTTGTTTATTTTATTCATTCTTCCAAACTAATTACGTTGTGTTTGTGTTTGTATGTCATGCTAAAGCAAGGTTATGTTGGCCAAGGTTTATTATTTAAGCCCAAGAATTATTCCATAGACAACCACAAAAAATATAGTTTATTTGTAACATTTCTGGACTGTTTTTCTCCCACCTTTTTCTCAGCTTTCTACTCAAGCAGCTAGGTAAACAAATCAGGGAAAAGCCATGGGTCAGATTTCTGATTAAATGACCTCAAATGGTTTAAACATGACTTGGTTCAGTTAGCCAGCAATAAACCATGGTTTCTTTATGGTTTGCACCTGGCTGATAAATCATGTTTTGTTTGCAGAGATGAGATCATACTCAGCAAAAAGCTACAATTCAAATAAAATGAGCTTTGCTATTGTGTACAAACCTGAGCTGAATCAACTATTGACATTTAAATTTGTATCCTACTTGTCACAAATATAAAACATACTAAGAATATGGAATTTCTGCATAAATTAGATGGGTGGATCTCCTTCTTCTTATGCCATATCTGATTCTGAATATTGGTGATCATCATGGCAATCAGCAATGAACACTGTCCTGCGAACATAATGATGTGGCCTTCCATCTGCCTTCTGCTTCACAGCATGACACCCATACCACTGATCCAGTTCTGCGAGTCACTTTCTGAGTCCTTTTGGCACGCAAAGTCCTCCTCAACCCCAGGCCAGGATTGATGAAGCTGTTGCTATCTATCAAGATGGATTCAAGCGGGATTTAATCCACTTGGGGACCATCACCCTTCCCTGTAGAGTACTTTGCCAAGGCTGCTAGTCCTCAGGGTTGTCAGCTTAGTTAAACACCGCCTGATGCTCAGCATTGAGTCGCTGGCAGTATGGTCAATAGCAGAATAACCTGGCCAGACTCCTGCAAGTCACAAATTACATCATTATATATTTGCCACCATTATTGTTAAAGGATAGGTGGTCAAAATACACGTTATAAATACCACTCAGTTAGAAGCAGAAATTATGTTAGTGCTCAAGAGACAGGGTTCTTGTAAACTGCAACGTCTGAGCAATCATACTTGCAAATGTAAAGTCTGTGATTGCTTCCCAGTGGCCAATCACAAGACAAAGCAGTTAATGTGCAAACTATGGCAGGTGCAGAAATAGAGTGCAGTGAAAATTCAGAAATATTTTCTTTTTTCTTCCTTCTGCTGTTGTGTGATATACAACATATCATTTTCATATAAGGGGTCACCTTAGGTTATTTTGCTGGTGAGTAGTCACTTAACACACCCCAACAACCTCCACTAAGTAGAGTCCACTATAATGAAGACATGGAAAAATTAAAATGTAGGTAATCCAGATTTAAGATTGAAGAGTCTTGAGAGTTCCCTGGACTGCAAGGAGATCAAATCAGTCCATCCTAAAAGAAATCAACCTTGACTGCTCCTTGGAAGGACAAAAACTGAAGCTGAATCTCAAGTATTTTGGCCACCAAATGAGAAGAGAGGACTCACTGGAGAAGGCCCTGATGCTGGGAAAGATTGAAGGCAAAAGGAGAAGGGGCGGCAGAGGATGAGATGGCTAGATGGCATCACTGACGCAGTGGGTGTAGATCTGGGCAGGCTATGGAGGATGGCAGATGACAGAGGAGCCTGGTGTGCAGTGGTCCATGGGGTCACAAAAGGTTGGACTCGACTGTGGAATGTATCATAACAACATTATGTAGATTGTGGCTTCCCATTAAATAGAAATCCATTTCTTTTTAAAATCAATAAACAGGTTTAAGGAGAAACAATGCCAGATGATCAGCTTGTGTGTGTGAAAGCCCATTGGATGGAAATATAGAAGTTAATTTAAACTTAATATTATTGAAAAATAGGCTTTCCATATGCCAGTCAGTATATAAAATCTGTTTCTTCTTATCAGCCTACAGCTCATAAAATAATTAAGTGCTATGATGAAACACCCAAACCTGTCCAACTTGGATGCCTTAAACATTTTATTCTATAAATGTAAATTTTACATTTTACATTTATAGAGTACAGTATTAAAGGTGGATATTTCCTTTATGAATACAAAGAGAGAGAGAGTTGTTAGAAGGTTAAGCAACCTTGTGCCAGGACAGAAGATCAAACTAACAAGCAATTATTTTAAGCCCCCTTTAAAGTGAGAGGAAATGGAAAGTAAAATCTCAAGGAGAGGGAGCATCATTGGTTTAATCTACTGCTTGAAGAAATAGGTTCAGTGAAACAAGAATGGGCCCCAGTGGACATAACTTCTTTTCATATTATCTGCATTTGGAGTGTCTGAATAAGATCCATCAAGCTTATAAATTTGGGGTGTGTCTCACTGTTTTCATAATTTTATGTGCATTATTTTTCACATCCTAAAGCTGTCCAAGTATAGAAAAACACAGGACTTCAATAACAGTTACCAGCATGATTTGCTTTTATTACCTTTCTGTTCAAGACCCTTGTTTCCCCTTGTAGCATGTCAAATTGCCCCCAAAACCATATTATACAGCAGAGAAATGTCGTTCACACTTCACTGGCTATTGATTTACTTTATTTATTGGCACAAAATCAGCCTGAGATAAACATTTTGTCCCCCATTTCCACTATTGTAAGCGGTATAGTTCACTGTGAGATAGGTAAGCCCAAATGTGCTGGGATCACAATTCGACATGGCTTTCTAATCAATGTGTGAAAAATTACCTAATGAATAATGGGTTGCACATTTCCACAAACAAATTAACCAGGGTGAGACTGAAGCTAATGATTATATTTATCTAATGTAATTTCACATCTGTTACTACTGATAGTAATTTTTTTTCCATTTCTAGTGTTCTCAAAATTAGGATTAAATTTTTGCAATGCAGCTTCAAGATGAGGTTTTGACTAGGATATGCACCACTTTGGTTGCATATTTCATTTATTTATTTTTATTACAATTTTAATCTGGGAAAGTGGGATAATGCTTTATTAGCTGAACATACTGTATCTTTAAAAATGTATCTCACAATATAAAGAAGGATTCATACCTTATATTTTGCTGGATTTGAATCATATGTCCTGCATTCTTCCTATTCCAACAACGGTGAAAGTTTAATTATTTGAACTACAATGAAACAATGCAAAAAAAAAAATCTCTTCTCACTCGGCTTGATGAAGAGTTATATGTAGTTCAAAAAACTACAGCAACAAAAGAAATATTACCAAGATAAAATGTCACCTTATGTGGAACTCAGATCTTTGGTCTACCCTAGAGCATTATTGCCTGCTTGAATTGGCAACATCTTTACAGGCTTCTAGCACATGGATTCTCCCCTAGGAATCCTTTAACTCATTGAATGGCAACATGAGATTTAGGCACTGAAGGTGGCCCTCCAATGGCCCAAATCTAGCACTTCAGCACTCCTGTCCCACAAAAACTTCGCACTCTCAAATAGTTTATAATTTTTGAATAAATAAAGTCTGGAGAAATTATTGTTGTGCCCTCTAGGCGGCATGATGGCAATTTTTGCCATGTTTTGAGTGGTTCCCAAGATCTCACTTATGCAACACTCACCTTAAAATGAAATTTTATTTAGCTATTCAAGGGAGTAAGAATTTATTTTTTTAGTATGAAAAAGGTTTTAAAAAATGGGAGTGAATTTGGGAGAACACACGGGGCCCTTTCTAAGGTCCATATACAGGTACGTGCAGCCCACTGGGACTCGCCTTGTTAGCTGCAAGGTTAGCAGGTTGGCAGTTAAAGATCAAGTACTGCATAACTGTTGGTGTTTGGCGGAATTTGCATCCAGAACCCTGGCACACACCCGTGCTGGTTGTCCCAGCTTTCGTAGCATGTAGACAAAAGAAAACCAGGCAGGTTCTTGTGCAAAAGAACAAAAAGCTTTTTACTCTTGAGAAGTGCAATATATATACAGTGCAGGGAGAAAACAAATTAGCTTGACTTTCAGCAGTAACAGTATATACAAAATTCCACAGTCCAACACACACAGTCTTTACTCTGCCAAGTATAGAGCACACAGTTTTATTCTCTGCTTACCCACATATCACCACACAGAGTGGGTAGCATTCATTGCTTCATTGCGCCAAAAGCACTTTGACTTCAGGTCCACAGTAGAGAGTAGTTGAGAAGAAGCTGTGAAGCAATCCTTCTGGTAACTCTGTGGCTTTTCAGCTGTCACAACGAAGCTCCCTGAGCCGAACACACTCCATACACTGGCTCAGTCATAAATCATGGCAGACGGACGATAGCGAATGCAAACAACAGCATGTCAGGCCAAGGGCAGGCAAAAGATGCAAGCCAAAGTCCTCACTCAGATATGCCTCTTAATATTCTCAGAGGCTCGTTGATTTTGTGCTGATTCACAGCAGCTGGCCATCCTTACTGAGTCTCTGCAAACAGTCTTAAAGTGACGTGACCATATTCACCTTGCAACAATAGTAGATCAGCACTGAGCAGGCACTTACATCAACAATGACGAAATGAGTGTGGTACCTATTTATCTACTTGCACTTTCTTGCTTTTGAACTGCTAGGTTGGCAAGAGCTGGGACAGAGACGGGAATTCACTCCATCATGCAGTACCCGGGAATCGAACTCCAACCTTCCAGTCAGTGAATTCAGCGTCTTAACCACTTGAGCTACTACATGTGACATGTTGTCCTATTCCCACACAGGGCATTTGCAACACTTCATTTTCCCCTATTCTTGAAAAGTGCAAGATTTACCTATATTGTCATAGGCGTCATACCCATGTGTATTCTACCCCCACCCACCCATCCCACGTTGCACCCATGAAGGTATCTTGGCTAGATGAAATGGGAAGAAACTGAAATACTTGGGGGTGAGATTCTGGGCTCTTCCAATTTCTCCTCTCTGCCTCTTGTTTAAAGAACTGAATGCCACAATGTCCATCACCCCCTTTTAAAGACAGAGAAATGAGTTAGTGACTAAGTGGAAGGAAAGGGAAGGGAAGGGAAGGAAGAGCCTGTTTGCCATATCACTTCATAACTCTCTCCCCCCCCCCCCCAGCTATCCAACAGTACAGTACCTGGAATTACATTTTGCTCAAAACAAATTGAAGATTTTGTAGCATTGTTGTGAGCAGTGGCTTTCGGGACCATTGAATGATTTTTTGAATGCTATGAACAGTGATGTTCTGACAAGTTATGAAACGCAGGCAGGCCTTCATGATGACAGTTGTCGCAACCACACTCTTTAAAGGAAGTTCAGAAGTGGCAGTGTAGTTGTTAGCATGTCAGCTAGGGAAACCAAAGATTACAGGAGAAAAGGATCAGATCTTTAGCAGGTACATAAGAGTACTAGGTTAAAGTTTTCTAGGAGCTTCACTTTCCAAAACACTATATCAAAAAATCAACAAACCACTTGTAACAAGTTTCATGCCAGCAGGAGCATGTCTTCTCTATATCTAGCGATTATCAAGCAGAGCCTTTAAAGTTACTTCTAGGAAATAATTCATTATTATTATTTGTTAAAGTGTTTGAAACATTACTGAATGTTGTTACTCAATACTAGATTAGAAAAGTAATTTATTGCAATACTTCCTGAGCTGCTCATTATTTTTTATTGATTTACTTTCTTCTTTAAAGTGTGTACTTGGTCACAGAATGGCATAAAACCCCAAAAATGTATTAAAATGTCCATTTAAAGTAACTTTAGAAAGCTACATTGATAGTTCAGTACTAGTTACTCGCAGTTGTCAAAGGAGTAGCTGTATTAGCATAACATATATAAAAACACAAAACAAATTAAAGTCTTGTGGCACTTTTGTGACTAACTTTTGAAACATAACTTCAGTATCTTCTCATTGCAAAAAATATAACAAATGTAAGACAGCTACTTTACAGGTAAGCCACTGTAGTGGCTTAGTGCTTAAGATGCTGAACTTGACAACTGGAAGGTCGGCAGGACAGCAGTTTGATACCTGAGTACTACACTGTACTGATGTCCTGTCTCTGTCCCAGCTCATGCCAAGCTAGCGGTTCGAAAGCAAGAAATTGCAAGTCGATAAATAGGTACTGCTTCGGGGGAAGGTAACACCGTTTTGTATGCGGTGTCTAGTCATGCCTGCTACATGACCATGGAAATGTTTGCAGATGCAGACAGTGCTCACTCTTTGGCTTTAAATGGAGATGAGCACCACATCCTAGAGTCAGATACAACTGGCTTTCAAGGTGACCTTTATCTTTACCATACTTTACTGGTAACTTGCTATTACTTCCAAGCACTTGTTTTAGACACTGTTCATTGAGGCCACCTTGATGTACTTTATATTACAATAAAAATACTGCACAGTATTATATTACTGCCCTTTACTCCTACACTATCCCCAGTTACTGTAAGGGTTACAACTAAACTAAGAAGGAATAGGAAAGACTGTGGTGGATGGCAGATGACATTATCATCTCCATTTCTCAGAACAGTTTAGGTCCGTGATGGAGAACCTTGGCACTCCAGGTGTTCTTGGACTTCAATTTACAGAGACTTGGGCTTCTGGGAATTGAAGTTCAAGAACACCTGGAGTGCCAAGGTTCACCATGACTGGTCTAGGTGCTTTGACCCTCTGAACAGTAGCTTCACTATACTCCTAGATGAGATATGTGAAGTAACTTCCAATCTTTCCTTGTACTGAGTAAATATTCTGTGCCCTGTTGATTTCCATCCTGGAAACAACACAAAACTAAAACCGTTCATATCTCAGCTTGACAGGTGAGAACATCCTGCCCTGGTGAAAGCATGTTGGAGCAGGCAAGGATGTGCAGGCAGTGGAAAGGATGGACAACTGCCAATGAGGTTTGACTGAAAGGGAAAGCTGAGAGACACTGAGAATTGCAAGCATTTTACATTAAATAGCTGTAATAATCTGAATTGTTGTTCCCCGAAGAACAATAGTGCTCATAGTCTTAATACTGTACCTAGCTCGTGAGCTTCCCACCAAACATCTGGTTAGCTCCTGTGAGAAAACAGAAAAGGCCTTGGTTTAATCCGCTGTGACTATTTTTATGTTCTAAATTCTTAAGCTTGGATGTCTGAGCTGCCAAAGATAGTGGAACACACAATAAGGAGTTTAGTGCTCTTTCAAGACTAGCAAGTTTTATTTGGTATAGGCTTTCTAGACTGTAGCCCACTTCTACAGAAGCCTAGCTGAATGAAGCTTAAGCCAATGAAAATGAAAGCTCATATCAAATAAAATTTGTTGGTCTGTAAGATGCCACAAGTCTCCTTGCCAATGTTGTGATAACAGAATAATGCTGCTGCATCTCTAAAAAGTGTTAGTTTATTCCAAGCATGTCAACATGATGCCAGGCATTAAAAATGGAACACAATTATAACGCATCAAAAGCAATCATGTGCAGCTTGGATGGCTTTAATCAGTTGCTAAAAAAGTTGTTTTTAGTTTGCTCTTTTATTTTGGTTCCTCATCACAAACGATTCTGCCCTGAATCTTACTGTTTCCTTGCTGCTGTGCCTTGTTCTGATCATTCTACCACACTATTTTTAGGATGGTGCTAATAAATAAATAGTAACTCTAAAGTGATGTCACCACCTGAGCCAACAATTAAACAATTTTGCGACCCATCATGGCTGGTGATGGCAGCTTTCATAAGGATTTATTATACAAAGTGCAAAGGAAAGGGGAGGGTTATGTGGGCGCAAAGCTACGCAGAAGTTTGAAAATCATTGTACCGAGAGTTTAATTATGCTATTTTCACTGAAGTTGAAAGTATGGAGAGAGAGAAAACTACCCAATTTCATATTACAGTACCTCATTTTATTAAAGAAGTTGTATGGTTGTTCAGAATGTACAATTATCATACTATGCAATGGATAAGAGAACTGGGTCTCAACTTTTTGCTCTAATATCTTTCCATTTAAATGACCTCTCAAGGCGAACTATGTTTATAATCTGAGCTTTATTCCAAAGACATTAAAAAACCTGATTCAGATAAAATTGATAAACTGCATATTGATGCAAAAAAAAAATTAAATTGGAAAATCTAAAATCTTTATTTATTTGTTTATCTAAATACTGGAAACCATCATATTGGGCCCAACAGCAAAATGAGTGGAGGATGAACTATGATTCCCAATGGTCGTAGAGGCGGAAGAGGCCATGCCAGATGGACTGGCTGTGAACGTGCACCATGTCCATATCCTCAAGGCTGAGGCAGTCCATTGCAGTCCTGGTTTTAAATCCTGCATGTCTCATTTCATATGTGCTGCAGGAGATAGCTCCGTGATCATAGTGTGTGGGTCACTTTATGGCAAGCTGGAATCCATCTTAAACAAATTCACAGAAATAGTATTTTTCCTGCTTCAGGAAAAAAAAATGCATTCTTGATATGAGTTGCAGCCAACGACAACGATGATTTAAATATGCAAAGGAAAGGAACAAATCTCTTCTAAAAGAAACCTACAAGATGGATAACAATCCTTGTCCAGAATCCAAAGAATGCTACAACTGTTTTGTACACCTAGAGGAAAATGTTGTACACTGGCTTCTGCAAAAGTGGGAACCTACACTGCAAAACACTTTAAAACTAGAGGGTGTTTTGAACAGCAATTTGTGGCATGGCAATGGATGGATATCTGCCCTGGTACATGGCCCCAGTTTTAAGATCAAAGGTTCTCAGACATGGGATTTGCAAAACACCTTTGTCAGCTAGGACACTGGAGAGCCAATGTTGATGAGAATAAACCATACTGGACATGACGAATGAATAAAAGCTTCAAAGTAGAGATGAATACATCTGACTGTGTCTGTATAAATGTGTCTGTAACATGAACACGAGAATGCTTTCATGCTCATGTCCTGCCTCTGGGGTTTTTCAAAGTCAGGCTACTGGCTGACTGCTAGGGCAGGTAGTCTGACTACAATCACATTTTATTGCTCATAACATATAGGTAGGTGCTAGATTTAAATTCCCTTCCCTTTTTTTGTCTATCAGGATTGTGGGAGGGCTGAGGAGGACACCATGCATGGGTCCCATGGGTCCCACCATAGCGCCTCACCCTATTGCCTCATAATTGGCATCTGGTTGTGCCTGCCTAGGAGGATGAGGCTACCTCATGACACCCCTGAAGGAGAGTCCTTCTGTATCACTAGCAGCCTCTCCTGAAGCTGATATGCAGGAAGAATAGCCACTCACTAGTAATGGTTGCCTGAGGGAATTAAACCAATGGTGGGATTCAGCAGGTTCGCCCCAGTTTGCCAAAACCGGTAGCAGAAATTCTGGCTGGCCCTGTCCATCCAAGTTTTGAAATAACACAGGGCTTTCCCCCTGGCCATGCCTGGTATAGGATCTGGACTGCATTGCATCATTTTGGGGTGTGGGCAACAGACTGTTTTATTTCAAGTCTGGTATACAAGGAGTCCATTTCTGGTTCTGGTGTGTACAAAGAAACGACCATTTCTACTTCCAGGGAGCATTTCCTATCATGTGGCACAAATTGCACCACTTCCTATCATGAGACAATGACCTCATTTCTGGCAACTCATGGTTTGTTTTGTTTGCCACCGCACCGCCGTGGTTTGCCACCGCACACGCCGCCTCTGCTGCTTCCAAGCAGGGTAAATGAGGGGTTTGTGTTTGGGGTGGGTGGGTGGGTTTATTTGTTTTTGTGGTGGGTGGGTGGGTGGGTGCAGGGCCGGATTTACATGAAAAGAGGCCCTAGGCTATTCCACTTATGTGGCCCTTTCACCTCCCATTTTTAAGTTTGTAAATTACATGCAGTGGCTCAAGTCACTAAGATGCTGACTGGGAGGCGGAAGGTCAGCTGTTCGATTCCCGAGTACTGCAGGACGGAATGAGCTCCCGTCTCTGTCCCAGCTCCAGCCAACCTAGCAGTTCGAAAGCAAGAAATTGCAAGTAGATAAATAGGGACCACTTCAGTGGGAAGGTAACAGCGTTCCATGCGTTCTGGTGTCTAGTCATGCTTGCCACATGACCATGGAAACGTCTGCAGAAACAGACAGCGCTGGCTATTCGGCTTAGAAACAGAGATGAGCACTGACCCCTAGAGTCGGATACGACTGGCTTTCAAGCAAGGGAAACCTTTACCTTTACCTAAATTATATGAGAGATAATAAAATACATCATTACAGTCATATATATCAATATCTTGAATGAAACATGTTGTGATTGGTACTAACCTTTATAAAAAATGTGGCATGGATAATAAATTAAAAAAAAGTCAAGAACACTTATTTGAATATAGGCCCCTCTTGATCTTGAGGCCCTATGCTGTATCCTAATTAGCCTATAGGAAAATCTGGCCCTGGGTGGGTGGGTTTATTTGTGTTTGGGGTGGGTGGGTGGGTATTTGGGTGGGTAGGTGTATTTTTATTTAATTTTTATTTTATTTCTTTATTTATTTTATTTATTTACGGGTTTGTGTTGTGGTGTTTGGGCGGGTGGGTGGGTTGAGGTGTGTGTGTATGTGTGTGTGTCTGTGTTTATTTTAATTTAATTTTATTTATTTTATTTTTTAAAAAATATTCTTATTATTTTTTGGTCCCGCCCACAACGTCATGATGTTGGGTCTGCCCACGACATCATGACGTTGGCCACACCCATGATGTCTGTGACATCATGGTGTGGTAAGAAAATTTTTGACATCCCATCACTGCTCTCATGGCCTAAGGGATCAGCCAACTTGGCTCTCCAGATGTTCTTGGACTTCAATTCCCAGAAGTCCTGATCAGCAGGCATACTGACTTGGGCTTCTGGTAATTGAAGTCCAAGAACACCTGGAGAGCCAAGTTTGCAGATCCCTGGCCTAAGCTCCCAACTTCTCCAGTTCCTAGGATCTTTTAGGAAAATACATAACAATAGTATAATCAGACCTAAACCTATGATATAAATGGGACATAACCAATAATTCCCTCTAGATGGAACATTTGCTGGATCCTTCCCACTGACAGCAATCATTTTATCAGAGCTTTATCCAGAACAGTTAGAAGTCATAGGTGCTATGAAACAAGAACTTTGTAAGTACAGTACTGTAGCACCAAATGAAGAAATCAATGCAAGGCCCTAACTATGAGGTTCCACTGGAGGAACCTGAGAGAAAAGGAAAAATATATAAAAAGTTTTCAGTAATGTGGCTGAGAGTTGACTGAGCCAAGCTCTCTGTCAGTGTGTGTGCATATGGATGGCTGTACACAGCATGCATGCATGTACACATGTACACACCTGTGTGTTTATTGCTTCAAGGGCTTACCCTATCACCCACTAAAGTGATGCAGTCTGCTAAAGTTTGAGGATGAGGACATGGGTCTGGGCAATGACAAAGAAAGTGGCTTCATTTTGGCAGTCCAGGGTCTGATCAAGACGCAAAAGAAGAAGAAGGGTTATGGAGCAACAATGAATTGTTAGAGGATAGAACAATGCATGCCACACAGTCTACCCTGAATGCCCTAAGATGACTTGCTGCCCACAAATACTCTAGAAGTCTTTGCCACATCATCTGCGTTCAAGTAACTAGCAATCTGCTCAGACATTGACCAGAGGATGCCTTGAGCAGTGAAAAAACCTGGACTTGCTCTCCATCCTGCTCAAAGTGTCACTCCTTGAACTTTCAGAATGTATAAGGCTAGCCAGCTAAGTGAATGGAAACAAAATGTATTTAAGATGATGCGTCTATACATAGGTGTGGAACCTAGTATTATTCTCAAAATGTGTCAGCAACTTAATGCGTGAGTTATAACTCTTAAACGCAATACCAAGAGAAGCTGTTGACTATAAATAAAGACAAATGGCAAGCTGCAATTATTAATTGCACAATTATGTCCCTATTTTGAGATTTTAACCCAATGATAGGCAGAACAGAATCTTTTTTTGGGTGAATACCACGGAGAAATTATCCTGTGCAACCGCTCTGAAATTATGGGGAGCGCTCAGACAGCCCACTTCTGTGCAATAAGTACAGGATAACGTCTCATGCCTTTTGCCCTCTCTGTTTATTAAAATTAATACTGAAATGTCTTGATTTCCTGCACTGACCTACATAGATATGGTCTTAAGACAAGATAAATGCCCATTTTGTGGCTATCCATTAATTGCATATATATTTTCCTAGATATAAAAATGGCTCAGCTATTAGACCGGGTATAATATACCAAACATATGCCCAGTCACTTGTGTTCTTTCATTTCCTTTTGAAACATGGCTATAACCTGTATTCAGATGTAAGAGCAAATGCCTGCTGCTGCTTCCTCCTCCTTCACTTTCCAATGAGATATTTGTGCTGAATTATTAGGGTAGCCTATATTACCAAATTACTAATAAACATTGCTTCTGTCTCAGTTTAGCCTGAACTCGGTGAACCTAGCCAATAGTGACAAATGGAGGGGAAAACTGCTCTGAAACATCCAATGAATGAATCTAACTAATCAAAGAACTCTGTAGGAAGTAGATGCCAGGATTAATGATCCAGGGGTCTTCCCATGCCATGGTTCTATTTCTTCACATAAATGTCCTCAGATGAGATTATCTTTGTCATGAAAAGGAGAAAAGGAAGGTTACGCACTTTCATCTGACAGGTTAACTGCCATCACTCCATTACTGCAAGAGACATTTTCATGTTCTGAGGTTTTTATTCTGAACATGAAAATTTAAAGTGCACAACACAAATTAAAACACATTTTTGTTGCCAGTGGCAAGGATGATTGTGAGTGATACTAAAATAGAATAATCTATTCTGCAGCATCTTCTTTCCAAAGTTTCTGCAACTGTTAATTATGGCTCACCAGGGGCAGTTACGGAGCCATAAAGAAGGAAGTGATGGCATGAAAGCCTACATAGTGGAATCTTTGCCTCTCTTAACATGTTAGTTCAGAGTCTCTGGATTATCATTGACAAGCAGCTAGCACGAAAAACCACAAAGCGCCACACATTTAGTGAACCATCCACCCAATTTTACAATCTGGGGGGGGGGGAGCAAAAACTTTGCATCCCAAGGAAGAGGAGGAAGAGGAAAATGGCATGCCACATTAATAAAAATAAATAAAAGCTGTAGCCTAATCGTACCTCTGTCTGGCCAGGTTATCCTGCTATGGTAATAGAGTAGACCATACTGCCAGCGACTCAATGGCAAGTGTCAGGCAGCGGTTAACTAACCTGACAACCCTGAGGACTAACGGCTTTGGATGCCAAAGTTCATAGGGAAGGGTGATTAAATCCCACTTGAATCTACCTTAATGGAGGGCAGAAGCTTCATCAATCCTGGTCTGGGGCTGAAGAGGACTTTGTGTGCCCAAAGGGTGCGGGACCAGAAAGTGACTCACAGAACTGGATCAGTCGTACGGGGATCATGCTGCGATGTGGAAGGCAAATGAAAGGCCACTGCATTATATTCTCAGGAAAATCTTCATGGCTAATTGCCATGATGAGTGCCTATATTTGGATTCGGGTACAGCAGAAAAAGAAGAAGCCTGTAAAGGAGGTGGGGGAGTGGCTGAGGAATATTATTAATGCTTCTCTGATGGAAGGTGTTATGCCCTCCTATCTAAAAGAGACATACGCTCTCTCGGGGGGGGGGGGGATCAAATTTAACTATAAATGTCTTTGATAACTATAGACCGGGGTGCCCAAACTAAGGCCCGTATGGGTACGTTTTATTTCTGCTTCCAGGAGCAACGAGGGCTTCGTGGGTCGGATGAATTGGCATCAGGGGCTGCATCCAGCCCCCGGGCCTTAGTGACCATCTCCCTGAACCACGTGATTGGGCACCCCTGCTATAGACCTATAGCTAATATTCCTTTTTTGAGCAAGGTCATTGAAAGGGTAGTGGCGGATGAGCTGCAGGCGTTCTTGGATGAAACCAACTGCTTGGATCCATTTCAGTCAGGCTTTAGGCTTCACCATGGCACCAAAACCGCTCTGGTCACACTGCATGATGACCTTCTCCAGGAAGCTGACAGGGGATGGCTTCACCTCTCCTGGTGCTCCTGGATCTCTTGGCAGCTTTTGATACCATTGACCATGGTATCTTACTGGGACGACTGTCAGGGATAGGGGTTTGGGGCACTGTTTTACAGTGGTTTCTCTCCTTCCTTGGTGGTTGCAACCAGAGAGTCCAACTTGGGGAGTTTATGTCAGCTCTATGGACCCTTTAATGGGGCGTTCCTCTGGGGTCAATTATTTCCCCATTATTATCCAATATTTACGTTAAGCCACTGGGAGGGGTCGTCCAGAGTTTTGGAGCACAGTGTCACCAATATGTGGATGACACCCAACTCTATCTCTCCTTTTCATCTTCTGCAGTGGATCCAGTCTGGTGCCTTGATGATTGTCTGGCCGTCAGTTCGACTAGGTGATCTGGCCCCTAGGATGGATGGTATTGCTCTCTCCTCTAGGTACCAGGTACGTAATTTAGGGGTCATACTAGATTTGACCCTCGAAGCGCAAATTGCAGTGGTAAGCAAAGCCACTTTTTCCCAACTGTACCAAATTGCCCATTTGTGTCCCTACTTGGACAGGCGGTCCCTCATAACATTAGTTATCACACTGGTAGTCTCACATATTGATTACTGTGATGCTCTCTACGTGGTGTTTCCCTTGTTTCTGATATGGAGGCTTCAGTGGGTGCACAATGCAGCAGCCAGAGTTGATTACTGGAGTGAGAAAGTTTGATCATATCTCCACAGCCTTGGGAGGGCTACATTGGCTACCCATTGCATTCTGTATCAGGTACAAGATGTTAGTTCTAACTTTTAAGGCCCTTCCTACCTGGTGGAATGTCTTCCCCTCAGGACATCAGCCCACATCACTTGTTCCTCTCAGACAGCACATCTCCAGGTGCCAACCCTGAGATTGGCAAGCAAGGCCCTGACTCGGAGAAGAGCCTTCTTGGTGTTGGCACCAACTTTGTGGAACTCTCTTCCAGTTGAGCAGCACCAAGTACCATCCCTGCCTATATTTAAAAGACAGTTAAAATAATTCCTTTTTAAAGAGGCTTTTAAGAATATATTGCCAACAGCTGAGCGTTAGGTATTTTATTTTATTCTCTCTCAATAGGGTTTTTTGTTTCTGGTATATATGTGTGTATTTTTTAAAATGTGTGACTGTTTTTAATGTGTGAGTTTTGTGTTGTTAGCCACCCAGAGTAGGAAAATCTCCTAGATGGGTGGGGTATAAATGTAATAAATAAATAAAATTAATAAAGCCTAATTGTACAATGATATTTAGATATTATAACTGAGATAATATTTTAAAAGGACTTAACATGTTTGTGGACATATTGGCAGGAAAATAAATTAATACATACTTGCAGTGTAATTATGGAATATGGTTAAATGATATTTAATAATTATAAATATTGAACTAAGGCAATTCATTGTGTGAAAACATTAAAACATGGTATTGGTCTTGGAAGTTTTGAAAAATGAATAACGAGCAAAGTATATACGCATTTTAACATATGTATCTGCTTTCTCACTTCTATAGCATTTTTCATACAGAACCTATTAGAGCAGGGGTTCCCAATCTAAGGCCTGGCACCATTTCATGCGGGACCCCACCCCTCCAAAGGCATTCAAGAAACAAAATGGCTACCCCTTTGAAGCTGTTGTAACAAAATGACCACCCCCATCATGCAGGCAGGGCAAAATGGCCATCTGTCCCTTGAACCTGACTGAGAGAGCGTGACCCGGCCTGGAGCTTGAAAAGGTTGGGAACCCCTGTATTAGAATCTTTACCTCAATTGAACAATGAGGTTCTACATGCAGAGACACTTGTGATACTGGTCAACATTCATTAAGTTGGATTCACATATGATCTGAAACACAGAGAAGTTCCTCCACAGCTGCCACTCATTGCACATATGTAATTGAAAAGTGGGAAAGATTGAACAGAATAGTCATCTTGCTTGCCCTCAGAATATTCCTGGAATGTTATCTTATTCCTGCTTTACAGAAAGGAAGAAGAAGCAGAGAGAGAGACAGAGATATCAACCTGCTCAAAGTCATTTAATAAGCCCATAGATTGGGTGGATGTTTTGTTCCTAGAACTCACGCATTCAGGCTATGGCAAATTTAATGTCATCTTTCTTATGCATTTAAATTCATGAGCTGAATGCGGTAGGCATGTTTTGATAGTCAATAACTTGAACGGATCTGATTTTGAGATAAATCACACTCTTAAAATATACTTCAAGGGTCCTTTAGTCGTAGAAAAGAAGCAAAGAAGCACCTGTTCTATATGAAAATGTCCATAAAATCATGCCCAATATTGATGCACAGTCTATTTGCTGCATGAGCATGCAGTGTTCACAACTCTGTGGGAAGTAATGACTGGATGTGATTTGTCACTGCCTGTGCATGATTAAAACCCCACAGGTCAGATTATCACCTAAAATGGCCCATACGTCTGTTTTGCTCTGATTTTAGCATGAATATACTTTCATTCTCTTATTTGCAATATTTTCCAACGCTCAGGGCACTGAGGTCCTTCCTCCATCTTCTAATTTGGTTTTGCTCTTGTGTGCCCTCAATAATGTTTGTTCTTGCCATAAGGCTCCTCCTGGATCTGAGGGGGCGAACTTGAGGCTCATATCCATTCAGTGAATATCAAGGGTCTTTCTTTTGTTTAGTTCATTTAGTGAACTAATCTTTCTAACATCAGATCGAACCAAAGGAACTAAAAAATGAATCTAATGCAGTGCTAACTGCAGTCAAAAAGAGGCAGGTTGGTGCAGCCAGTGGGTGACAAAAGACATGGAAAGAAGCAAGAAAAGATACATCAATAATTGATGGGGGGATTGGAGCAATCTGAAGTGGTGCCTGAATCCTTCCCATGGGAGAAGAAACAACTCCCATGTGAAAGGAAGGGTGTGCTTATTTATTCATTCATTCATTCATACGGTGAATAATGGAGAAAACAAAGGAATATCAGAGACTAGTCTACTTCTGTTTCATTGACTACACCAAGGTCTAGCTGTGTGGATCACAACAAAATGTGGCAAGTAATTAAAGAGATGGGAATACCAGAACACCTTATATGTCTCATGAGAAATCTGTACATGAGTCAAGAAGCAACAGTTAGGACAGAATACGGAATGACAGAGTGGTTTGGAATAGGAAAAGAAGTAAGACAAGGCTGCATTTTGTTACCCTGCTTATTCAACATATACACAGAGCACATAATGCGCAATGCAGGGTTGGACGAAACACAAGTTGGGATCAAAATTGCTGGGAGAAACATCAAGAACTTGAGATATGCAGATGATACTACTCTAATGGCAGAAAGTGAGGAAGACCTAAAGAAGCTGCTGCTTAGGTTGAAAGAAGAGAGTGCAGAAGCTGGCTTGAGACTCAACAGGCCCTATCAGTCCCTGGAAAATAGATGGGGGGAAAGTAGAAACAGTGACAGATTTTACTTTCTTAGGATCCAAGATCACTGCAGATGGTGATTGCAGCCATGAAATAAAAAGGCGACTGATGCTTGGGAGACAAGCTATGAGAAACCTGGGGGACATAGTTAAAAGTAGAGACATCACCTTGCAAACAAAAATTCACATAGTCAAAGCAATGGTATTCCCGGTGGTAATGTATGGTTTTGAGAGCTGAACCATTAGGAAAGCTGAGGGCAGAAAAATAGATGCCTTTAAAATGTGGTGTTGGAGGAGAGTCTTGAGAGTACCCTGGACAGCGAGGAAAACAAATAGGTTGGTCCTAAAAGAAATCAACACTGATTGCTCATTGGAAAGTCAAATAGTAAAGATGAAACTAAAGTACAACTGTACTTTGGAAATCGCATGAAAAGAGAGGATTCACTTGAGAAAGCCTTGATGCTGGGAAAGGTGGGTGTCCTAAATGAGATGGCTAAATGATATTGTAGATGCAATGGACACAAAGCTGGGTGGGTTGAGGAAGATGGTGGAAGATAGAGGTGCCTGGCAGGCAATGGTCCATAGAGTCTCAAAGGGGTCGGAATCAACTGTGTGACTGAACAACAACAACCACTTTTTAATGTGAGAGTGAGCACCACTCAGGGTGGCTTACAATATATATATATATATATATAAAAGATCAGAATAAAATCATGCAGTGATAAATTAAGGCTCTCTTAAGTGCAATATAAAATAGGTAGCGCTAAAGATAAGGTCCTTTTAAGTCCAAACCAGAGTGCTCCAACTTCCCCTGTCTAGTCATGCTCCTACTATGCTAAGCAACTGGATTTTAGCCAGTGTGTCGACAAAATTCGTAAGATAAGGATTTTTCAAAATATATCATTATTTCAAAACACTACAAACAAAACGACTTATGGCAGATGTTGATGAACTACTGCTCCCATTTTCCCTTGCCATCTGCTTTTTTTGCAGGGACTGGTATAAACTAAAATCCAATTATATATGGAAGGGAACGGGTTCACCAACCTAAGTTAGACAAATAAAATTCTTTGTATGAAATAATTTTGGAATATGTGAAGACACAGCCATATGTTCGGGTATTTGGGTTCAAATTGAGTTATGTGTAGTACTGTTCTGTTTGTGCTTGCTCAGAAGCAAATTCTGCGGTAATAATAATAATTGTGTGTCAGAAATTATTCTGGGTTGAAAGTATTTTTGCTGGAGGAACTCTGCTCAGGGGACGCCCGAATGTGGCTCCTTTCATGTCCCCAAGATCTTTACCCACCGAAGTGGTCCCTACTCTGCTTTGATCAAGATTATTTAGGATTTCAATCTACATTCTTATCTATGAACTCAGAGAGAGCTTGAACAAGCTACTAGTTTATTCAATTTCTTTTCTATAATAGGAAACCAGTAACAAACAGGGATTTTACAAAGCTGTTATGAAGCTGAATGCATATGAGGCAGAGCTTATAAGGCACTTTGCACAGTAGAAACACTGCGGGAATTATTACCAATATGTTACATTCACCTTGTTTTCCTTCATCACATTCCAGATTTAAATGCATCAATTCCCTTGTGACTGGCAGAAGCGGAGCTTCTCCAGGTATCCTGAACCGGTCTAATTCCACAGACTTCCAGGGCTTCATATAAGACAAACATTTATTGCCATGGAAACAAATGTTGCATCTTGGTTGTATGGAGCCATGAAGCTTCCTTCAGAAACCAGGACAACAAATTTCATTAAACCTTTGAGAACCTGATGGATATTTGTGGGGGAATGGTAATTAAGTGAAAAAGTATTTGCGGTGCTTTGCCATTTTTCCATTAGTGTAAGGAGTTCTACCTTTTGCTTGGTATTTCCCCTCACTCTAGCTAAGAGCCTATTTCCACCTAAGGCTTTAGAACTCATGGGTTTTTAACAAAGCTCTCATAGACTGTATTTTATTACATGCGTGCACCATAAACCTGTCCCACTTAAAGCTATATAAAAGGACTGTAAAATTAACATGCTTGTAAACAACCTTTGTGGGGCTTTGGGAAGAACAGTGAGAGATTTGGCCAGATCAACTTAAACAGAAGGTGAACTTCTTAGGGACTGTTTCAAAATGGAAGGCCAAAAGTAAGTTACGTAAAGGCACACATTTCCTGTGTTGGTATGGCTCCATTATTTCATGGCAGCACAATTCCACTGCGCTCTGTGAGCTTTACTTCTACTGTGTACATAAATGTGTATAAGATTGGAGCCTGAAAGCAGAGCACTGTCAGTGCTTGATGGCCTCTGAAAGTTTTAGGAGCTGGGGCTGGAGCCAATTACTTCCATAAAAATACAGAAACCAGCACTTTAGTTTTAAATTCACTTTATTTATTGTATCTGTTGGTAACAATGGCACATACTCTTGAATCAATGTCTGTAGGACTGTGGCACATGTGTTCTTTTTAATCTACAACAGGCTGTCTATGGAATTAGCTGAGCAGTAAACTCATCCTGAAAACCTAGATGCATTAAAGCATCTGACTTTAAACCATGCTAGACCAATTTACTTCAATGAGACTGACATTTCAGGCCTAAACAGATGTTCATGACACTAAAATCCATTAATTTCAATGGAATTTATTATGAATGCAGTCTAACTCTACCTATTGTTTGGTAACCTAACAGCTGTGTCTTAACTGGCTTATAGGCTGTGCCTTTCAAGCTTTAGACATAAAGAAAAAGAAGATGCAATATTCAAAACACTTCATTTGTATCATAGTAGGCTTCTGCTCCTCTGAACAACCAGGCCCCACAGACCACCTTAGAACTATGGAAGGCAAACAAGGAGCTACCAGATAACTGGGCAGAACCACATGACTCTCTACCACCTGGCCAAGAATATCCATGCCCTGTGTGGAAAGCTTTAAACCAGGGGTAGGCAACCTACAGCCTGTGGGCTATATCTGGCCCACAGCACCAAATAATCCAGTCCCTGCCCTTGTTCCAGCTGCCACAGCCACTGCTTCCACCACTGGAATTGGCCACAGACTCATTTGCAGCTGTCGCTGGTACAATGCACACAATGCCCCTCAATGTGCAATGAGGAGGACCTTATATTGGCAAGAGGAAATGCTATTGATGTAGCCCGATATTGGGCGGGTGTCATCTAACCCTTTTAATTCTATTTTGTTTTAGATGTGTTAGTTTTAGCTTTGTATGTTATTATATGCTGGTGGTGCATCTGACACAAAGAAAGAAAGAAAGAAAGAAAATGGGTGGAGTACTGCAGGACGGAATGAGCTCCTGTCTTTGTCCCAGCTCCTGCCAACCTAGCAGTTTGAAAGCAAGAAATTGCAAGTAGATAAATAGGGACCACTTCAGTGGGAAGGTAAACAGTGTTCTGTGCACTCCGGTGTCTAGTCATGCCTGCCACACGACCACGGAAACGTCTGCAGAAGCAGACAGCGCTGGCTCTTCGTCTTTGAAACAGAGATGAGCACTGAACCCTAGAGTCATATACAACTGGCTTTCAAGCAAGGGAAACATTTACCTTTATTTCAGACTTAGGGGCAAAAGATCTGAAGGCTGTTCTACAAATTACATATTACGTTTTAAGTGTATTCTAAATATTTTATGTGTGAACATGATAAACGTGAATATGTCAGTAAAGCTGATAGCACCTCCCTCTTGTAAATATCTGCCTAATGTGTGATGATGCTCAGAGATTAGCTTGCCTAAAGTCTCCCACAGTGCTTTCAGGGCAGAGGAAAGAGTTCAAGCTGGATTTTCCCAGTTTACAGTTTTTGCCATTAAATAACACCAGTTATCCAACTACCATCCTATGGTATCCTACCATCCTATGGTTATCCTCCTGTGGTATGAATTCTTTTTTTAAAAAAGAGTCAGTAATACTTAGTAGATGATAAATGTTCATTAGTAAGATCTTTCTTGCTCTCGACAACACCAAACAAATAAGATTTGGAGAGGAGGCAGATATTTTTAATTAAAAATAAATAAATTACAGGGAGATAAAAGGTGAATTAGAAATAATGTCTTGAAGCACATGATAGGGATACTATGATGTTAAATAAAAGACAAAGAACACACCAGTAATGGCATCTATAGAGTAATACTTAACTGGGAAGTACTAAAATATGGGGTGACTATGAGATATTCTGAAACTATTGTGATATCCAAGGTTAAGGATCAAATAGACACCATTAGTCAGAATCCATCTGGGATCCTTAGAACCAACTAGGCTGATAGCTGACAAAAAAAGATGTAGTTATGGAATCTAAAACTCAACAGTGAAGCAAAATTTTCCTCTAAAAGTATTCTCAGGACCAAAATAATATGCTGCAGCTTGTTTAATTTAAGTCACTGAATAAGCAATTAAATCACTGAGTAAAAATGGGATCTTGGTTTAACAAAGAACATTATAAAAGCTAAAGAGTAATCCTTTTTTAGATTAGTGGATCTTTATAGAGTGCCATCAGGCATAGAATTTAATCTTTCTGTTCAAAGCAAAATGTGCATTAAGAAATTATTTTCAAAATGGATGTGTATGTTTGAACATCATCAATGTAGTCCCTGCATGAAGGTTAAATAAGTTTACTTCTGGATTGTCTGTTGCATCTGAAATAAATATTAAAAGAGCCATGTCCTTCTCATAGCCCCATGTAAGGCTGGATAGTGATCTCTTTTGAAGAGAACAGCACTGAGACAACATTTGGGATGACAAGGTTCTCCAAAGTGCTCTTTCCCCAAGTCACCAATGTGATTTCATTTATTTTCTGGATCTTAACTGGGAAGTACCTCCATGGGCATGACCCCTTTTCCAAGCTAAAGACCCATCTGCAATATTTACTTGGCAACTGAGGTACACAGAAAGAGCCTACTCGAAGATTGTGATATTTTTGACCCACAATCAGGCGTATCCTGGCAACGGCAATCTTGTGTTGTCAGCTAATCTTTCTCACATAGATCAGGCAAACGTAATTGCAGAATGAACTCACCAAAATGTGCCTTCATTTTGGCAGTTACATGTCTGGCCAAGACACAGAAGAAGACGACTTGGGAACCACCAAAGGTACTTGAATGTCAGGATTTTGTATCCTCCTACAATGCTGTTAAGAGAGTGGCTTAGTGGTTAAGATGCTGAACGTGAGGAGTGGAAGATTGGCAGGCAAGTAGTATGAAACCCGAGTACTGCACGATGGAGTGAGCTCCCGTTGTCTGTCCCACCTCTTGCCAACTTAGCAGTTAGAAAGCAAGAAATTGCAAGTAGGTAAATAGGTATCACTTTGGCGGGAAAGGTAACAACATTCCATGCGCTCCAGCATCTAGACGCTCCAGCGTCTCCCCCATGACCATGGAAACGTCTGCAAACGCAGACAGCGCTGGCTCTTTGTCTGTAAACGGAGATGAGCACCGTACCCTAGAGTCGGACATGATGGGCTTTCGAGCAAGGCCGCCCAAGTAATGCGCAAACAAAAGCGTCTGAGTTCAGACCCTTCACACGGGAAGGACCCCTTTTCTCCGCAGTCTGGCCACGTCTCCCGCCCTGCCCTGGAACTCACATTGGTAAAGAGCGCTTTCCCTACTGTGCAATCGTCCCACGGAGTCTCAGCACCAGGAAGAGCGCCTGCCAAAAGATCTGTTGCAAAATCCCCTTCCCGTTGTCACCAAATATTTCTGAATACCACTTTCCTGTCAATATAGTCTTTAGCTCACTGAAAGAAAACAGCCGAGTGCTCTTGAAACCCCTAACCAGATTTTTATTAGCAATTCACCCAGGATCAGTATGGTTAGACATTGTGGCTTCGGTGTATTTTCTCCCCTTCATTGTGGAACATGCAGCCATCGTAATCGGAAAAAATATGCACGGCAGTATTATTTTTACTGCAAGACAGCTGCAAACTCTTCTTTTACAGATCCGTTTCCATTTTCTGTAAAAAGGGCCTTGGTTTATGTGACCAGGTTCATTTTGTTCCTATTGTAAAATAATGTCACTGCGCACAAATGCCTCATCAGCAGAAAGGACCCTGCGTGCCTTCCCACCTTCGTTGTAATGTCCTACCCTTTACTTGCAAACATACTGTACATGGAACAGTTGTCTATTTTAACTTCCATTGGTTCCGGCGATGGCTGGTATTTCCACGATTACCTTGCTGCTTAGCGTTTTAGGGTCATTTGTGGGGAGATATTAAAAAGTTTATTCACATGGAATCTTAACTGTAATAAATTGAATGCTTCATCGCAATGCTCAAGCAAGCGAACTATTGCGAAAGGGATGACGACTCATCCCGCGCTGGGATCTAAATTAAAAAGGGCATTTCCTCTCACTTCAAACACCTCTTATCTCATGCCACACCATCATTCTTATTACCACATATTGAAAATGATTTTATTTATCCATGTACATTAACTTGATATAAACTTGACGGGGAAAGTCAAATCATATGCTTTATAGTAGCTTCAAACATTTATTAAGAAACCCAAAATTTCATAATAAATAAGCACAGACAGTAAGTTTTCTTATCATTATTATTTAAAACATGTCACAAATTGACCAGTATGTAACAAGAATGCTTTATCTACACAAAACATCCTATTTCACAGTTTGTTCATTCTTCGAAATAGCTTCTGTCTCTGGGACTGGACCAGCACATGCAGAAAGGGGGAAAAATATAGCTGAATTGTTTTATCTGTACAAAGTCTGTCTCAGGTTGGAAATATCTTAAGTCCACATCCGCCAGGCCTCTCTCTGCCTCATTCGAAGAGGAGATCCTTGTAGGGACAACAACCGAAACAAAGATCGACAAAAAAAGTGTGTGATTGGGTTGTTCTAGAAATCAAAACACGCATTGTCAAAAGGGAAGGGTTTAGGTCCGCGCCTTACCCATCACTTAAAAATGTGGTATCAAAATGGGTTCAATATTTCCCTCCCGCTGCTTCACACCAAGACCATCTTTGTTGCGATAAAGCCACCCCAAAGGCCAAGCTGGCCAGTTAAGAAAACCTTCTATCAAAACCCCTGGAACAAATTTAGGTCTTTATTTGTATACATACATATTTTGTGTGTGTGTATATATACATAGATGCGTACATATAGGCTATTTATCTCTATCTATCTCTATATATAGCAGGATCTTGTTGTGCTTTCTCTTAAAAATAAAAATAAAAGCTCAACAGACAGCCTGATCATTCATGGGTGAACCTGGCTGGGGGTACATGGTGGTTGTTTTTTTTTTTTTTTTTGGGGGGGGGGAATTAAGTGAGGTCCATTGAGTCCTTTATTCAGGTTGTTTCTTTCTTAAATTTTAATGAAGACACATGTTGACTGTGTTTTTGCCCTTTTAATACAGGAGTCGTTTACGGGGTGAAGGTGGCAATATTCGAGAGTGAGAGAGAATGTGTGTTTTCTCTGCCCTCACACCAGTCCACTGCTTTCAGATCCCGAGTCGACTCCCAGGTGTTTTGTTTCGTTCCCCCCTCTGTCTAATCTAGGGTTTCCCAAACTACGGCCCACGCGGGCCAGATCCAGGGGCCCTATGCCAATTCATCCACCACCACCTCCCTTGTCGCTCCCGGAAGTTTTACTTCCAGGAGCAACAAGAGTGGTGGGGCCCAGATGAATTGGCATATGCCTCCCCATCCAGCATGTGGGCCGTAGTTTGGGCAACACTAGGTTAAGCAGTGAAAAAATGGCCGCGCAAAAATCTATCTCAACCTGTTGCAAAACAGATGGCAAGGCGCATTCGACTTCCGTTTCCGGGTGGGAGGAACCACATGAGCAGCCCAGGGCCCCGAAATGGTTGGGCACCCCTGGTCTAAGTAAAACAATAAAGAGAGGAAAAAAGGCGGGAACATTGCAAACCATCCGTGGGGATGATGGTGGGGGGCGAAGAGGGCTCTGGGGCGAAAGAAAAGAGCGGGGAAGGAAGCGGACTGGCTTGGCTTGGCTTGGCTTGGCTTAGAGACGCCCGCTTCTTAGGTGAAGCTCATGGAGACTGTGTGCTCGAGCGCCTTTCGGCGGAGGGAGGCGATGCTGGTTCCCCGCCACACGTCGCTGTCCGGGGAGCTGCAGAGCTGCGGCGAGCCCGTCACGTTGCCGGGGCCCTGCAAGGAGGCGGGCACCATGCCGGGGAAAGCGGGCTGGTAGAGGTGCGACTGGAGGCCGGCGCCGTTGGTGCCTCCCAGGCTGTTGGAGAGGCCCATGGAGTTGGGCGGGGGCCCCGCCGCCAGGCTGCACTGCGAGAGCGACTGCGCCATGGCCTGCTGGCGGCCCAGCGCCGGCGGCAGCGGCAGCTGGGAGACCCCCGGCATGCCGGCCGCGGCCCAGCGGGTGTCGTTGGCGTGGAAAGAGCACAGGCTGTCGCCCATGGCGGCGGCGGCGGCGGCGGCCGCCGAGGGGAACTGGGGCAGGCCCGGCGTGGGCAGGAGGGTGCCCGGGGCCCGGAACACGTTGGTCGTCTTCTTGCGCTTCTTCCACTTGGCACGGCGGTTCTGGAACCAGACCTGGCCGCCGTCACCGTCCGAGGAGGGAGGGAAGAACAGAAGAAAGGAGGCGGGTCAGTCACGCTGAGGGAGGCCTGCGTCTCTTATACACTGAACTGTGTGTGTGTGTGTGTGTGTATATATCTATATATCTATATCTATATCTATATCTATATCTATATATATATATATATCTATATATATATATATATATATATATATATATAAATAAGAGGGTGTGAGTGTGGAAAAAAGGGAATATACTGGTGTGTGTGTGTGTGTGTGTGTTATATATATATATATATATATATATATATATATATATATATATATATATATATATATATATATTTTCACTCTTTTTCCACACTTTCTCACACACGAACACAAAGCGCACAACGTCTCTGGTCATTATTATTATTATTATTATTATTATTATTATTATTATTATTATTATTATTATTATTATTATTATTATTAAAACCTTTATTGGCATTAAAAAATGCAGACAAAGAGAAGAATTAACAAAATGTTCATGTAGCTGACCATAACCTACACAGCCGTAGCTGATCATAGTTTACACAACACAATGTCTCTGGTTGTTATAATAATAATTTCGTGTCAGATACAGTAATACCTCAGATAACATTAGTATCGAATAACACTAAAATCGCATAACATTCAGCAATCTGGGGGGAAGAATTGCATCGGATAACATTAAGATCCTATGGGATGCATCGGATAACAACCGCTAAAGCCTGTGTGGTTACAATGTATCTCTATGGATCCCATAGGATTTTAATATGCATCGGATAACACTAAAAATCGGATAACACCAAGACTTGTGGAACCAGGTTTTAGTGTTATCCGAGGTTTTACTGTATTATTCTTGGTTGAAAAGGTTTTTGCTGGAGAAACTCCTCCGCTTCTGGGACGCCCGAATGAGGCTCTTTTCATGGCCCCAAGATCTTTTTCCCACCAAAGTGGTCCCTGTTTCTCTACTTGCAATTTCTTGCTTTCGAACTGCCAGGTTGGTAGGAGCTGGGACAGAGATGAGTGCTCAAACCTTCATGCAGTAACTGGGTCTCGAGCTGCTGGTTTGCCGGCCTTCCAGCTAACAAGGTGAGCTTCTTAACCACTGAGCCAGTGCATACCATTTCCCTGGGGCCTGTGGTGGCTTAGTGGTTAAGACACTGAGCTTGACAACAGTCAGCAGGTTTGCAGCTCAAGACCCAAGTCCTGAACGACAGAGTGAACTTTCTCTGTCCCAGCTCTTACCAACCTAGCAGTTCAAAAGCAAGAAATTGCAAGTAGATAAATAGGTACCGCTTTGGTAGGAAAGGTAATAGCGTTCCGTGCACTCCGGTGTCTAATAATGCCTGCCACATGGCTACGGAAATGTCTACAGATGCAGACAGCGCTGACTCTTTGGCTGTAAACGGAAATAAGCACTCACAGCCCTAGAATCCGACACAACTGGCTTTCGAGCAAGGGAGACCTTTACCTTTAACTCATTTTTCTGACACATCGAATACGATTTAGCAGCTTTTCCCCTTTGCACCCGCCCTCAGGTGTGCAGCAGACTTATTAATGCAACATTGACAACTGAAGGAAGGGCGGGCTATATTCATTGGGACTTTGATAGAAAAAAAGGGAGGCTGATTTAAATTGGGCATCTGCTAGTACTCTCAGGGCAAATGGCTGAAGAGTAATGTAGAGTAAAGTTAGCATTCTGTAGTGACTGGAGCGTTCTTTTTCCCTTTAAACTAACAGGAAAATGATATCGATCACGTTCTAACTATTGTATTCTAATGATGGTTTCAACTAGCAAGGTTGTCATTTTTGCTACTGTAGTTTTATTGGAGTTGCTACAATTTCTTTTTGTTTTAGTTTATTTCTTTAACTAGCAAAACCCTCATCAGACTTAGGTAGCTTTAGTCAATTTTTTAAAATTAGCCACTTACTTGACATTGCAACCAACATCTGCCACTTGTGCATAATGTGGTTTTAAATCCCTAAAACCAAGGTTTATGGTACAGTATTTGTAACACTGCCTCCTCAGCCCTCTTATACTATTCAGTAAAGTAACTGACTTTTATTTCAAAGTAGTTGTTAAAATCAGCTGTCAACAATGCTGCTCTCTGAATATACACAATTATTTATTCCTTCAAGCCCCACAAGAATTCTGTTGCTTTCATCTGGACTATACTTTCATCAGTAGCTGAATTTATGAGCCATGTGGGCTCTTGCAATTAAGACAATTTCATTTTGAGAATTTGGATTAAACTTACTTATCACTGAACATGAGACTGTAAGAAAGGACTTTACAGACCATTTAAATTAATTTTAAAAAATCGTGTCAGAAATACTCTGGGCTAAAAGGATGTTAGCTGGAGAAACTCTGCTCAGGAACAACCACACGAGGCCCTTTTTATGTCCACAAGATCCTTTGTGCAGCATTAGGACATCGAACTCTGACCTTCCAGTCTTAACCACTAAGCCACCACAGTACTGCACTTGAAAAGCACATTCTATGGCTACAGCCTAGTACCTCTTGTGTTTTTACAAGGTGGTATTTTTGGCCATTCTTCACATCCCAGCAGGATGCTATTGGGATGTGAAGAATGGCCAAAAATAAAACCATGTAAGTACACAGGAGTGCTAGGTTGTAGCCATAGAAGGTAAGTATTTTCAGGATGACTCAAGAGTCATGCAATTCAATGAACATGATTGTATTCATGTTTTCAATATGGTATATCTATCTAATTGTATATACTTTATAATAACATTGGCAACTGCTAGATAGCTCAGTGGTTTAGTTATGTGGCTGCAGAGCCAGAAGTTCTGAGTTCAGTTTCCCACAGAGCCTTCCTAACAGGTCCATAGAGTCTCTTCCAGCTCTGCAGTTCTAAGGTTAAGATTCTAAGATTAGTTCTACATCTTTCACTTGATTAGTGAAAATAGACTGCATTCTTTACCCAATGTTCTAAATTCTTGTGTTGTATATGCAAGAATTATTAAATTTTAATATTGGGAATATATGCATCTGTGCATATGCAGAGATTGTTATTTAACATGAGTTATGCATTTACACCCTCAAATTACATCCATAATCCATCTGTATGGTTCTTAGTCTCAAGGTTAGGAATCGTATATCCAATGATTTCTCAAAACTGGAATCAGATATCCAGTTGGAATTCACAAACTTAGCATCCAGTTGTGTTCATGCATCTAAAACCAGCAAGGGAATCTCTGTAGAGAAACTTGCTTTATTACTAATACATGCCAGCACAGTAAATGTGAACATGTATTGTGGACAGGTGTGTTAAAAGTACAGTATACAATAACATGTTTTTTTTAGCACTTTTCAATCTCTGATGTTATAGTATTGCAGGGGAACATATAATGCAGTTGGAGAAACATAATACATATTAAGTCCCTTCAAGTGTAAGAAATGGTTCTGCATGTTCTGCATTCTTGAAGATGAAAAGAATATTTATATTATAAATGTAAATAAGACCCAAAGGATAATTCTTCCTTAGCCCCAGGGAAATATTAAAATAATGCAGTCGGAAACAAAAGTAGAGTAATTACAGAGTACTTGAAGAAGATGTCCAGTGACTTAAGAGTATAATATCAAGAATACAATGATCCACTTGATTCTTAGCTGCTTTGATTTATTTGGAATTACTCTATCACATTCAAATTAATATTGAGGTTTCTTTTGAAAGACAAGATCTGGGTAGCAATCAATAACCTACTCCATTTTGTTTGGCAGTGAGTCTCACTGAGTCCAAAATTTCAGGAATATATATATTAAAGTATCTGATTAAAGTAGAAATTTCCTTTTCTCCCACGAACAATAAAAGCTGGCCTGAACTTATTTCTGCTAGATACCATACGATACAACCTTCCCTTGGAGGGAACCATCTTGCAGTGAAATTGATGTGCAACATTTTACAGATTTAAATGAAAAAGCTGATGCTGGAAAGCTGAACTCTTTGTTCAGATTGTTGTTTTCATTTTGTGGTGAAGCTAGGGTTAAGCACAATTGGCTTGTTAGGAAGATGTATAAGAATCTTACATTCAATTGTCAACTAGGTAAACTGCCATTGGAGTAATTATATAGCACTTTGTTTTTGTATTCATTTTGATTCATTAGCTAATTTACTGAGCTTTCCTCAGCTTCAGTTTTTGTTTTATTCATGTATGCCAGCTGCTTTTTTTGTTCTCAGCTGAGTGTTTTGTGGTAAATGTGTGTGAGTGTGTGTGTACAGTACTATTTCAGACTGGCTTCCTTTGTTTGCTTGGGTAGGTTATAGAAATTAAGCAAGCAGGATTGGTTGAATGTGAAAGCACAATGACAGACATTGCAATCCTAAACCTGTTTAAATTGAGTTCACTGGGGCTGTACTTCCACTTCAACCTTAAAATGAAATCCTAAATTAGTTCTATGGCATTTAGAAGAATTTCCAAAATACAGTATTCATATTTGAGATAATGCTGCACAGTTAGCAGCAGACAGGCTTGGCCTTTTTTCTTGCCCTATATCTTTGGTCTAATTAATTGCACAAATACATATTCACAGTGTCATTGATATACAGAAGTACATAGATTCCTAATACTGTAAATGAATTGATCTAGTCTGTAAAATAGCTGTTTTAACTAAATGGCTCTCCCCACATCTTTTGCTTGGCTGAGTTTAACTGACTTGGTTGTTGGTTTTTGTTTAGTTCTGTTCCTGCCCTTGCAACTACTCTCTATCCCTTTCATTGTTTCTATGCACCATTTAGGTGCCTGTCCTTCTTGAAAATGATAAGTAACTGATTTATAAAGAGACACAAACTTTAATATCATACAAGGAGACTAATACCTGTGCCTACTATTCTGTGGACGGTTTCTTTCTGCAGTCAAATCTGAGTTAGTTCTTACCTCTTAATGTCCCTGAGCCAACACACTACTGAAGAAAACTGGTATAAAAACAAAACTGGGATTTTCATAATAAGTAGACCTCGGGTTTTTCGGATTTAATTTTTCATCCGACAATTTTTGCTGGTATTAATAGTTGTCTCAAAAGTGCATTCTTTCATTTTCTCAGGGTAAAACTACTCGCTTACCATCCTCTCCACCCCGGATTCGAGCTCTCTAGGCTCTTGAGGTTATTCTGCTTATTGTAGGGGATTTGGGGGAGGGAGGCAACAATCTCCAATCAAAGCCAATGCAGGTTTGAACGGGTCCGTATTGCGCCCAGGACCTTTCAGTTCCTTCTCGTTAGACAAGGAAATGTGCTTGGCCATTATTGAGAAGAAACCGTTGTAAAGGACCCAAATGTTACCGGAATAGTAATGGAAAGGAAGAAAGAACAAAATATATGGGGATGTGGGAGGGAGGAGAGAGAGGGAATCTTCTTCCATTATGTTTTAGGGTTAATAGTTAAATAGCGGTCACAAAATCTTTTTATGTGTCATGGTTTACTGGGGTTGTAAAAGAATCTATCATCGCCTCACTTCAGAGTGAGGCACATATGCTTTTGCAAATGTGAGCCTATCCTCTTGGAAACCGGTGCATGACAAATTAAAAGCCAGAGGAAACCTGAGGGAGGTTTTGAAAAGATGCTCCTGACAACTCGGCGCTGGAAATGTATTAGCCGCAGGCATTTGGGCAACTTCGGAAGGAGCAACTCCCTCCTTGCCTCCAAAATGCCCAACATTATTAATACAACACTGAGGGGCTAATGGCGTTTGCAATTTCAGACTCTCCTTCTATGATACTTGCTGTTGCAGTAATATAGACATACTGTAAATGTATTTGAAAATATATAGCCCGTTTAATTCCCCAGCTATAAAATGGGGAAGTGGGGGAGGACAATACTTTCTTTTCTATCTCCCAAAGCCTTATGAAGATCTCATTGGAATCTAGCGGATGATTAATGCGAAGATTTGGTAGGAAATCAGGGGAGCTGCATTAAAGCTCAGATTTCAGGTTCATTTCGATCAGCCAGCCGTGAACTCTAGGCCGAATTCATTACGCTTTAATAGTCACTGGGAGCGGAAGAAAATGCAATTTCTCATTCCATTAGAAAACTAGAAAATACTCTCGGCTTGTCCACTATTAAGACATGGCAGGTGACACGGCCAGCTCGAGGGGACACGCTCAATGGAGCCCCAGCACATTATTTTTAGGTTGGCATAAAATATTGAAAGGCAAGCCTGGCTGTACAGAAGTTATTTCACTGATTTGCTTTTTATGTAAATAAAATATTGAAAGTTAATTAATCAGCGCGAGAGACTAATGATTATGCTTATTATATTGCATTGGATCGCTGTCATTTGCATGATTCTCGCATTGCTGCTTAATAAGCCATTCCAGGTTATAAATAATTCTGAAATTGGTTTCTAATAATGGCATGCTATAAAAAGAATGGGTTTATTACAGCCAGTCTGGAAAGAGGTGGGGGTGGGAGGGAGAGCAGTAGTTTAGACATGGCAGAGCTCTCCTCCGTGACAAGCAGGAGTAGCTGTTTAAAATGTAGATAGGGAAATGGAAAGGAAATAATTTATTCTTGCATATAATAGTACATAGAAGACAGCTCTAAAGGCGGGCATGTGGAGCATTTCCGAAACAATGTGGAGCCCCCTGCACGCCAGAAAGATTGTGTAAACGAGACCATAAACCCATCCATTACTCTTTCGTTTCCATTTGGTCAAGTAGCAAGCATACAATGGACAGGGAAGTAAATACATTTCCCATAATTTATTTTTGCACACGCTTACACAATGTTAATCATTTTGAAGTGTTAATTAAGAAGGTTATATTGATTTGATTACTTTTTAAACTACAGAACATTATTATAAAGAATATTTAAATTGCCACTTTATTAAATTGTTTCTGTTCAGCCGCCTAAAGCCATTAGAAGGGTGTAGGATTATGCTGAGGTCATTAAGATACTTTTCACAGATCACATTTCACTTGGAGATACTGTAAATTTTGTTGATGTGAATGTGATTTATTTACCATTAAGGTTTTTTAAAAAAATTGTTGTTCAGTCGCACAGTCAATTCTGACCCTTTGCGACCCTATGGACCATTGTCCTCCAGGCACGATTACCATCGGGCTATAAGAGGATCGGTAACGATCCTGTATACGCTTACCTGCAAAGAAAGGCATAATTAAGGCGATCTGAAACATTTTAAGCATTTCTTTATCATTTGTTGTAGAATTTTTTTAAAAAAAACCCTGCTTCTAGTGGTGAACGTATTTTGTTTTGCAATATTAGCAACTGAAAAACAGGAACACTGATTGGTAATATATTAATGTAACCCAAATATATCATGCACACTCTTAATTTCTTTTACTATTATTAAATGTTAGTATTTGTTTTCTGTGATTTTCCACCCTTTGGGGTAGGGAAGAACCACGGATGAGGAATCACAATTTCAATTCCGTATTATACATTTTGCTCCGTTGATCATATTCTGGATAATGAAATTGCTGCCATTAGCAGCAAGAAAACCATGTGGAGTTTTCTAGGCTTCATTTTCTTTCTCTTTTCCTCTCATCTATGTCATCCACTTAAATTTTGTTGTAACCTGCTTTGGGTTTAATTTAAACAAAGTACTGCTGTTTAGAAATTGTATTAATATTTGGCGAAATAACTATGTCCTATTGTGTATAATAATTCGTTTCAGTTTTTTAAACAGTGCTTTCCGATATTGGGCTTCCTTTTATTTTGTTAATTAAGTCACTTTGATTCAATTTCTTTTGGGTTTCCTCAACATTTTGGAGGCCCCCTATTAAGATGCTGTATATGGTAATTCTATACGTAGTGGGGAAACAGTTTTATAAGTACAGTAATACCTCATATAACATTAGTATCGAATAACACGAAAATCGCATAACATTAAGGAATCTGGGGGGAAGAATTGCATCAGATAACATTAAGATCCTATGGGATGCTTCAGATAACAACCGCTAAAGCCTGTGTGGTTACAATGTATCTCTATGGATCCCATAGAGGATCAGATAACACTAAAAATCATATAACACCAAGACTTGTGGAACCAGGTTTTAGTGTTATATGAGGTTTTACTGTACTGTAGTTAAATGGTAGCAGAGGATCTATTGAAAATCCTCAGAAGTTTTGTAAAGGTTTTTAAAGTGTTATTTTTGTGATCCTACCGGATTTGTGTGATTGGAATTCTCCAGTACCTGACTAAATAAGTCACCCAGGGGTCTGTTTTATAAATTCAATAAATCCAATAAATTCTTAACATCAAACTGAACCGATGGGTTTTTAGAGCTATTAGTATTTAATTGTAGTTTTAAAAATCTGAAATGCACAGGTATCGCTAGAAATATAATTCTATTTTACCTTTTAAGAAACAGTGTAATTCTTTCTCATTATTTGTGAAAGATTTCAATTAGAATATTCCGAACTGAAAGAGCTAATGAAAAGAAAATTTCAGTACTAAGGACAGCGCATAAGCATCTCTACTAATCTAGTATGGATAAAGCAGTATTTTTCTTTAAAAAGAACATTTTTTTTTTAAAAAAAAGGAAGACTTCTTAGTAATTGGTATGTGTCCAAAAACTGATAAATTATATACTGGATGAAGTATTAGTTTTATACAATTTTCTTATATACTTAGTATATAATATTGTACAATTTTAGTTTTAAAAAACCCTCCTGATTTTCTACTGAACCTTGAAAAATATTTCAGGAAAGGAAAAATAATTTTAGAACAGACTAAAATAACTGTTCTATTGCAGAGAAGACTTAGTTTCTAGTTTTTAAACAGTTCCTTCCAATCCAACGGACTAAAATTAATTCCTCTTTCTTAAAATGAAGGTAGCTTGTTCCCTTCTAAAGACAAGACGCTGTTCTCAAAGAGTCCTAGTCATTAACCTAAAATAAACTTAAATTTCATATCCTGTCATAGTGTTTTAATGGTGTTTTGCCATGTTTCTGACACTTTCCCCCAGAAAGGCCTTTCCCTGAACTAAAGAGTAGAGAAATCAAGTGAGGTGTTTGGAATCGGAGCCCTGGTCTCAGAGCGCTCTCTCCAAGTGCTGCAATGTTTCCTGAAGATGCAGCCATTCAATTCCCAGGCTGCTAGATATAAACCACGTTTGCTGTCCGAGAGCTGATCTTGGTCTGGCAAGAGGATAGAATGACCCCCTTGAATTTTTTTAAAGCAGTGGACTAGCTTTACTTCATGGTGTCGAAAGTGTATGTGGTCGAAGTGCCTTTTTCTTAATCCTCTGTATCCACACCTCTAGATTTATTTTGAAACCCGCTCACTTTTTAGATCACCTTAACACTAAACGAAAACTATCTTAAGAAGGGGGCTGGCATTGAAGTTTGTTTCCTTGCAGACTGGTTGAAAATCTGCCAGCCTTTTGTCCCTAGTTCTGGATGACTTAATGGTCAGAGCGTGCTACCACTCGGCAATGTGATTGCTCGGTTAGAGCCTGGCGGGCTGGGCAGGCTCCCAGGGCCTGGAAGGGCCTCGATGCCCGAGGGCTGGGAAGAAGGGAGGGAATAGTGTGTCTTAGGTGAGATGAAGGTCTCCCTTGCTCGAAAGCCGGTCGTATCCGACTCTGGGTTTCGGTGCTTATTCCCATTTATAGCCAAAGAGCCAGCGCTGTCTGCGTATGCAGACGTTTCTGTGGCAGGCATGACTAGACACCAGAGTGCACGGACCACTGTTACCTTTTCACTGAAGCGGTATCTATTTATCTACTTGCAATTTCTTGCTTTCGAACTGTTAGGTTGGCAAGAGCTGGGACAGAGACGAGAGCTCACTCCGTCATGCAGCACTCGGATCTCAAACTGCTAACCTGCCGACCGGAGGGGGGAGAGGCCGAGGGGCGTCGGGCGTGCGAGCTGGGCGCATTCATCCGCATACCTGGACCCGAGACTCGGTGAGGCCGATGCGCAGGGCCAGCTCTTCGCGCATGAAGATGTCCGGGTAGTGGGTCTTGGCGAAGCTTCTCTCCAGCTCGTTGAGCTGCGCCGGCGTGAAGCGCGTCCGGTGGCGCTTCTGCTTCTGCTGGTTCTGTTGCTGCTGCCCGCTGGAGTTCTGCGGGCCCTGTGGCTGCGGAGGCGGAGGCGGCTTGTCCGGGTCCTTGGTGCCTCCGACGGCCAGGGCCCCGGGCGCAGACCCCACCGTGGTGAGCTCCTCGCCGGGCAGCATCGTGGCCCCTTCCACCGCGTCCGAGTTGGGCGCCAGGTCGCCCGGGTGGCCGCCGCCGCCGCCTCCGGGCTCCGCGCCTCCGACGCCCAGGCGGCACTTCACCGCCTCTCGGTGGCCCAGCAGCTCGGCGGCGTCTTTCATTCCTGCGGGGAAGGCAAAGCAGGGGCCCAGGGCGCTTCAGCGTCGGACCGGGCGCCGGCTTCCCCAGAGCCCCTGGCACCCCGGGGCGGGGAGGAAAGGGCCGGATCCGAGCCACTTGCGCCGAGATGGAGCGCCATCCCGTTTAAGTAATCCGCCCCGGTGGGATTCCCGCCCGCCGGAGAAGAAGGGGCAAGGGGCCCGAGTGGGGAGGCTCAGCAGCATCCAAAGCCCCTGCCCTTCTGTCTCTCTTCTGTGCAAGAGAGAGAGAAAGAGAGAGGCAGGAGCATTCGGGTTTGGGTGGGGAGGTTTTTTAAAAAAAGAAGAAAATCGCCTTAAATAAAAGAAAACGAGGAAGGGGATGCGGAGAATATGCGGAGAAGGAGAGGAGGCAGAAAGCAAAATGAAAAGGTCCCCAGTCCTGCTTCTGGGTCTACATATTCCATGGTTGTTTTTTTAAAAAGAGGCCATGGTAAATCAAATTAAACTTTAATACAGTACAATTACTTTTAAAGAAATTAGCCCATTTAGAGCGCATTAAGGTAAAATCAGGCGCAAATTGTCAATTTCCTGCCCCGGGCTCCATCCTTGGCTACAGATGCTGCTGGGGGGCAGAGGAAGAGGGAGGAAAGAAAGAAAGAGAGGGGGAGGGAAGAGGGGCGCTGGGGGGCAACTCACCGAGCCGGGCGTCCAGGAGGTCGGCGTGAGAGAGCATCGCGCACCGCTCCAGCGCGAAAGCCGTTCCCCCCCAAATTTTAGCGGTTGGTTGTGGCTTTTTTAAGGTAGAAAAAAAGTTCAAACAGAACCCAGCTCTCTAAAGCTTATAGATATATATTTATATATAGATCGCCTAAATGAAAGAAAATTCGGTGTGTGGTTAAAAAGGGGGTCTCTTGCATTATAATGTCCTTTAGAGAGACGGGGAGGTGCTTAACACTTCAGTGAACCCGTGAGCAGCTCAGCGAAGGGACCAATCAGGAGGGCAGCCTGGAAATGTCAGCACCCAAAGAGTCCCCGCTCCGCCCGCCCGCCCGCCCGCTCGGAGCTTCCGCACCGCACCGGCTGGGCTTGGAAAAGTCCCCTTTTGCTTGAAATTCGGTTTCTCCCCCTCTGTATCCCACCCCAAGAGGAGGCAAACTTCCTCTCCCTCCCCACTTCGTCCCGTTTTCCAATCCTCTCCCCCCCCAACCTCTCCCTCTCTTTTAAAACAAAAGTGACCCTACTGATCAAATTAGTTGGAAGTGACTGACAAAGCCAACCCAATAAAGGGGGAAGGGGGGGGGGAGTGAATGTCTGGTAGGCCCAGGGATGGTGTGGAGGCAAACCCCCAGTCCTCTTCCTCCTCCTCCTCTTGCACAAAACATTTTATCCGATCTTGCAGAAGCTTTTGCTACTCTTTGGGGTTTGTCGTGGGGGGAGGGGAAAGGGCCACCCATTCGGTCCCTGTTGCAGAAAAGGATGTCCCGTTGGATGGCTTCATTTAAGGGTCTCTAATCCCTTGTACAAATGTTGGTCGCAGCTGCACCGGCTGGAAAGGCAGCAAAGAAGAAACCTGAGGCTGCTCTCAATAAAATGTATACATTGAACTGGGGCTCTGGCCGGGCACGATTCCTTCTCCTCTCTAACCCCAACCCCACGCCGGCCGCCTCTAAGTATTTCAGCGCACGAAATTAAATATTTCCATGAAACAGAAATGATTCCCGCTGTTGTCTGGGGGGGGGGGGGAGAGAGAGAAAAGACTTCCTGGAGCCCCATTCGCTTGGGAGGGTGAGGAAGTTTAAGTTCAGCTTGTCTTCAGGCTCAATTTTAAAGCAGTACATAAAAATGAGACGCCTTCCCTCCCACAACAGCGACAAATATAAAAGACAATATTATTTTCGCTTTGAATAAGTTAAACTATCCCAACAATTTCAAGTGCTTTATACAAGGGAAGCGAACCATTTCTAATGTTCTGATTTTTCAAAGCCAGCCAACAACAAAGTTTAGATTAGTAATATATTTCTAACCAGAGTAATTTTCAAGATCATTAGGCATTTATGTAATTAGTGCCAAATCTATAAGCTTTTATTACGATTATTAGAGTAAAATCAGTATAAATTTGTACTAATTTACTACTGTTTAGACTTGGCTGTCAAGGCAAGAGGTTCTTATTGTAAATGATAACGGGGGAAATTAAGTGCAAAATTCTGTACCGTTCCTGATCCGCTCCTAAACAATCCGTTTCAATTGTATTTGTAACCGAACAGAATGGCCTTTTAAAGTTATCTGATTCTAGCTCTCCCCCCACTTCGACGCTCTCAAAAGGAAAAGAGGGAAGATCGCATCTAGGCCAAGCAAAATGAAAACTGATATTTTCCCCTTTTAGCTTGATTAACATTGATTTTTAATTCGAAAGTGATGCAATTAAGATTATTCATTGGGGGCGAATAAGGTTTACAGAGAGGGATGGGTGGGGAAGCAAAGACGGGGCATTCGCTTGGGGGGGGAGAGGAGGGTCCCTCTGTTAAATAATGTAGGGGCAAATGACTTTTGGTCGGACCCAGTTGTTGACAATGTGGCTGCTGTTCTTCATCCTCTTCCTCACTCAATTGACTGCCACACAGAAAATGCGGGTTAAGCGAGCCAGGGCACAGTTTTGGACATGCACTGAAATGGGCGGCGTCGGGGGTGCCGTGAAAGGACAAAGAAAGCGGTGGTGGTGAAGAGAAGTGGGATTTGTGAGTGCTTCTCCCACCCCACCCCCCAGCAGCCCATTCAGGGATAGGAAGAAGCGCGAAGGGCGAGATGTATTTAATCCCCAATTGGTCCTGCCGGTTCTTGGGAGGACAAGGCTTTCCGAGACAGGTTTCTGGTGCTGCCCCTCTCTGTAGGTCCTCCTCACCAGGAAGAATTGGAAAAGGGACACACAAGGGTCATGGAGGGGGGGGGGAGAAGATATTTTCCCCTGCAAGGGGCCACTCTCTGTCGGGAGGGACAGACTCTCCCTGCCTACCTAAGTTACCCAGAATGTCCGACTGGTGGCCGCTTGGCCAAGCAAGTGGCCTTGAGTTCCTCAGGACTCCCTTCAGAACCAACCGTGTGTATAGGGGGGGGGGGACTTACATCGCGAGGAGTCCACGCACCACCCAACAGAATTCTCCATCCGATGGTTACGCTTCCATTCGCCCCCCCTTCATTTCCCCCAACTCAACCTCCCCCCTTCACCCTGTTTGGGTGGGAGGGCGTCCCAGCGCTCCCTCCCCAGGCTAATAACCTCCCTCCTCTACCCCCCCCCCGCCTCGCCCCATCCTTCGGTCGACTGGCTGGGCTTGTGCGCTTCCAAGTCGATAAATAAAGGGCGTAATCGTTAATGGGCCGCCCCATCATCGCGCTAACAAGGGGCCGAATCCCCGCGCCTTATCCATCTCGCTTAGGCGCCGCTGGGAAACCAGGCGGCGGGGGTGATGGATGGCGAGCTCCCTTTTATGACTTTTCTATTGCTCTTGATTTTTATAGCAGGATAAACAAACTAAATCATTCCTTCCGAGACTTCAAAGCGCGATGGGCTCGCGGGGGGGGGATTGGGGGGTAAGAAGGAGGCGGAAAGAGAGGAAAGGAAGAAAAGAAGGGAAATCTGGAGGGAAGGGAGGGAGAGGAGGGGGGGGATCCGAGGCCGGAGAAAATATGTGTGGTTTTTCTCTATGTAAAACACACATCCACGCTGGCGCAAAGCTCGGCTCCCCTCCGGCTCCGTGAGCCAAATCTATGGGGGCAGAATTGGATTCCACCTGGGCTGAGCCGGAGAGGTATTTTCGAAGATCTCCCGGTTCCTCGTCATCTTTTCCATCAGCCTCCTTCCTCCTTGCTCTTCCTCCCCACCTGCCAACCACCGTCTCCTCCTCCTCCACCCCCCCCAGCCCGAAAAGTGCCACTCAAGCCCATGCCTTGGATAATGGAAGGTATTTCCCACCTGATAAGGCCAAGTGAAGTTCCTAACAAGGCACGGCTTAGCACGGTGAGCCCCCAGATCTCCACCATGGCAAAGGTGTTCTTCAGAAAATCACTTCAGAGCCAACTAAAAGGATTTTCTATGACGGATCCGGCGATTTTCCCACCATAAATAGGTTTTAGATTGTTACACACACGTCGCACTGGAACAAAGGGAACGACCAGAAAAGATATTGGTTGCCCGTAATAAAATTTATTTAGACGGTTTACTTCTCATAAAAAAAAATAGAGATTGAATTTTGCTCAAGAGTGCCTGCCAAAGGGCTGGGCGCCGGGAAATCATCCCCCCCCCAAAAAAAAAAAAAATTCCAATCCCGGTTTATTTCTTTCCCTTTTGGTTTTCCCCCCTCCCAATTCGGTCAAAGGAAATAGAGGGGGGCAATGGGGGGGGGCTTTCATTTGCGCAAGATCACCGAAGGGGGGAAGGAGAAGGTGCAGGGGAGCGACAGGGGTGGGGGAAGAGTAACCTCAAATAGATAAATGCGCCATAAATTCAGGCCCGGAGCGGATCAGAGGGTGGACCCGAATTGGCTCTCGCTCCAGGGGGAGATTGGACTGGGCTGCCGCAAAGAGGAGGAGGACGCTTCCCTCCGTATCCTACTCCGTTTTGACCCAGATCTCTTGTGACTTTTTAAAGGCAGCGGATTTTTCTTGGGGTGTTGATTTTTCTTACAGTGGCCTCGAAACTGCCTGCGGTTTCGATGGGAAATCAAATAAGGCGAGAATAGAAAGTGAAGGGGTATGTGGTGTGTGAGAGAAAATGTGAGTCTTTGATATCTTCTTTGAGGCTCCCTACCTTTGCCGGGGACGGCGTGTCTGTGTGCCTGCGCGCGTGTGCAGGCACTGGGTCCCTAGATGCTTGGGCGCTTATAAGAAATCACCCTCTTCCCACCACAAAAAAGAAAAATCCTCATTCAATTCTTTTTCAAAAGGTCGCTTTCACTTCAATTAAAAAATGGGACGGATCAGTGGAATCTATTCCTCAAACTGAAATTCAGCGCAGCATCGAAATATCCACTTTACGCGGAAAGAAAACTCTTCTCCTTCGCCCTAAAGCTCTCTAAAGTCTAGGGGTGCCCAAACTTTTTGGGATACGGGCCGGTCACGTGGTTCAGCGGGCGGTCCCGTGGTTCCTCCCACCCTCCTTACAATCTGTTTTGCAACAGGATGAGATAGATTTTAGGCTGCCATTTTCTCTGCTTAAACCAAAGCTGCTCTATACTGTATACAGTTAGGATTCAGGGGCGTCTGCCTGTCTGCCTGTCTCCCTCTTCGCTCTCGGCCACCTCTTTCCCTTCCTCGGTGTCTCTGAGCCCGTGTGCCGCCTGTTTTGTTTCCTTTTGTTTTAATAGGGCTTTATTGTGTTCAGGAGCTGGGGAGTCAACGTGCCTTTCCCAAGCTGAAGTATGAGTTGTGACGATAATTATTTTTCACATTGCTGCTATGTAAATGCTGAATAGTTACATCGGCGGCCCTTCTAATGAGAAAGCGCTTCCCTCCGTAATTAACGACCTCACATCTTTTCCTATTTTCTTTGCTTGATGAAAAGAATCAATTTTAATCTCTTGTAAATTACGAGCCCACTTTTGGGGAAGAAGGGGCGGCGAGGGCGCGCCCCAGGCCCCACCAGGGTAACAAGCAGGCGGAGGAAACCTGGGGGGGCGCTTTGAAGGGTCCCAGGCCCCCAAAAACCCCAACTCGGCGTTTGGAGTGGAGTCCAGGAGGGAGTGGCCGGGAGAAGAAGGGGGACATGGCGACACAAATACAGATCCCTGGGGGGGGGGGGGCTTCAGCGGTCCCAGCCACGGCTGACTGGGGGAGCTGAAGCTGCTCCGTCCGCTTGTCCTCGTCTCGGCTCAGTTCATACGAGGGGGTTGTTGGCAGCCCGGAGGGAAAGGGGTTTCCTTGCGACACCTTCTCTCCGGGAGAGGGGGAAAGTTTGTCCTAGGTTGAAACGCGCACAAGATTTTTTTAAAAAATTGACTGAAGGCTCAAATCCAGATTAAGGAGGTCCACCCGCCGGGAAGGAGAAAAGGCAAGGTTTCTCTCTCCCCCCCCCCCCCCACCTTTCGTTCCTCTGTTTTGGCCACAACCTACTCACCCAAAACAAACACAAGAAACACAAGTCTGCGCTCTCTCTCTGTGTGTTTTCAGGCCGTCTCGTTTCAATTAATTTTTCATCAATCGGGTTTTTTTTTGGGGGGAAGCTGTTTTAATAGAGACAGGTTTCATTCCGCCTTCGCATTCAGCCACCCCTCACAGCTGAAATACACTCTTGTGGTTACAAAACTGGGAGCCGATCTGTCCCTCAAAACCTATCTCACCCTCTAAAAATGTATTCGTGTTTGTCGTCGTTATTAGCATTATTAGTTAGCTTTCTTTCCTTTGGTAGGTTCGTTAATAGCAAATAATATCATTCTGCTTAATCCAGCGTTTATGTGTATCTGAAAAATGCGGAGTACTACAAGTATTTTAAGCTAGTATTCTTGTTTACCTATCTATCTTGGTGCGCGTGCGTGTGATCTCTCTCTCTCACACACACACACACAAATCCATACGAACACACACACTCCTTTCCGGAGGATCAGTGTGGTGTAAATGCGAGCAGACCGACAATCATACGCACTGTACTTGTGAGTATTTTTAAGAAGAGGAAGATGCCTCTGCTCGGCAAAGTAAATCGGCGATCAGACGCGACCATGAAAAAAAAATCCATCTCTAACTTGACAGGGCGCGTTTAAGTTTCCCTTCCTCTCTCGAACGACACCCTGTTAATCTGGCCAATTACCCGGGTTGGCTATAATAAGAAACATACATATTTTTGTTTGTATGTGTTAAGTTGGGCCGCTTTTCTGATTTCTATTTGCTCAGGATAAATAATCATATATCAGTTATTCAGTTAGGTGACAAGCCTCGTAATTGGAATAAAAAGAAAACATCTCATCCTTATCTCTTTCTATAACTAGATATAGCGCTAATAAGACTGCATCAATCTTATCTAGCCAAAAGGAATAAAATAGACAAACAAACAAATTCGCCTCCAACAAGTTAATGTGGTGTATCTGAGTGGAAAGTAGATATTTTCACGCATTCTGGAGATGAGGAGTGACTTTTAATAAAATCACAAGAAAAACAAATGTAATTCTGTAAGCAATTTCAGAGATCATCCCCCTCTCCCTCCCTCCCTCCCCTCCCTTTTTTGCCGCTTGGTTGGTATTCTCAAGCTGTCCTAACCTTTTCTTTTAAAACCCAGTTAGCGCCAGGAATATGACTGTCATTCAATCTCAGGACCTTTCGATCCACCTCCCCTTATTATTTGGGGTGGGGGTGGCAGTTCTGGAGGTAATACGGCTTATTTTACAAGGATGATTTTTGTTGACTTTTCCCCTGAAACCCCCCCCCCTCCTTTTACCCAGCCATCCAGGCCTTCATTCCCTCCAATCTTCCTCCCCCCTTTTTTTATTCTCTCCCCTCCTCCGCCTCCTTTCCCCCTCCTGCAGCCCCCAAGTGCGGCTAATTCGGGGCGTCTATATTCACTCAATTAGAGAAATCTAAAGAGAAAATCGATCTTCCATCTGCAGAAATGCCAGCTTAACAAATTAGATTCTTGTTTCGTGCAGGTGATTTGGTGACAGTTGGGGAATTAGAAGTAATAAGTTGTTGTGTTTCAGACCACCTCCCCGTCCTCTCCCTCCCTCCCCTCCCCTCCCCCCCGAACCCCCTCCCCTCTCAGCCAGCGCTCCCCGATCTCCTTCTCGCTCTCCTGGCCGGGCTCTGGCTCGGGCCCCGCCGTCCTTCCGTCCGTCCGAGCGGCGAGCGACCCCCGCCGCATCTCCCGCGGTAATTAGCGCCGCTGCCCTCCATGTGGGCTCGATTAAACCGTGATTTAGCCGAAAGAAATATAATTATGGCTGCAAATAAAATAATCAGCATTGAAGAGCGATTTCCTTAATGAGATAGAGCGGTTGCACGTCACGGAGTAAAGGGGTCTCATTAAGGGGTGGTAATGAGGCTTGGGTGGAGATTGGGAGGACGCGCCGCCGGCAAGCGCCAGAGTCCCTCCGATGGCCCAGCCGGGGGGGGGGGGAGGGCGACCAGGGCCGGAGGGGGGAGGAGGAGAAAGGAGGCGCCCTCCCCCCGGCCGACCCCAGGATCGGGCGCCCCCCGCATGTGCGCAGCCTTTGGGCCAGCAAAAGGCCCTCCCGAAGCCTCGCCGCCATAGGCGCTTTTCTCCACCACCAAGGCCCTGGAGGGCGAAACCACCTGCTTGGCCTTGTTCACTCAGGACAGACAGGCAGACGGGATCCGTCTCCACCCTTCCCACGTCCAGCCTTTCTCTAGCACAGTTCAGCCTGGCATGCCCCAAAGACCCCTTAAACCAGGGGTGCCCAAACTTTTCAGGCTGTGGGCAGGTCACGTGGTTCAGGGACTGTTCACTAAGCCCCCAATGGAAATTAATCTGGCCCATGAAGAAGCCCTCGTTGCTCCCGGAAGCGGAAGTAAAACATCATACGGGCACGAGGGCTTCACAAGCCAGATGAATTGGCGGTCCTGGGCCATAATTTGGGCATCCCTGCCATACACCCAACCCTTCCTTCCCCTTCTCCTTAAACCCCCCCCCCCAATATAGTTTCTTTTGAAGGCCTCCAAGGTGCCCTTCTGTGAGCGTGTTGCTGCACCACAGAGTGAGCACCTGTCTCTGTCCCAGCTGCTGCCAACCACCTCTATAACATTAGATGTAATACTTTTAAAACTTTTATTTCATGTTTGTGTGTGTTGTTGAAGAAACATCTACTTTACAAAGCACATATTCTTCCACCAAAAACTAGTATATCCTTAGGTCAGCATATAAATGTATAATATCTGCATAGACTTGCCTAGGGGGACTGTGGTGGCTTAGTGGTTAAGACACTGAACTTGATGACTGGGAGGTCAGCAGTTTCAGCCCCGAGTGCTGCACAGAGTGAGCTCCCGTCATCTGTCCCAGCTCCTGCCAACCCAGCGGTTCGAAAGCAAGAAATTGCAAGTAGATAAATAGGTACCACTTTGGCAGGAAAGGTAACAGCATTCCATTCACTTAGTTATGCCTGACACATGACCATGGAAATGTCTACAGATGTCTTCAGTCTCCTTGGCTGTAAACTGAGATGAGCACTGTACTTTAGAGTTCAATACTGGCTTCGGAGCAAGGGAGACATGATTTACCTTTAGCTATGAGTAGGGGGGAGGCTTCTTCCAAGGATTAATTGGGAGGTCAAATAATCAATAGGAGGCTGAAAAGTCTAGAGCAGCTTCTGGACATCCGGAAACACACACACCCATACACACACTGCATCCTAGAAAAGCAGGAGAGGTTGAAACCCAGCTGCCAGGAGGCCTCCCGGGCTCCAGTGGATTTTATTCAACTGGAGCAGGCTTTGCTTGACCCAGACTTGCTGTTACTGGGTCCAGTTTTATGGGATTGTGGTAATGAAGAAGAGTGAAGGCTTACAACATCTGCCCTGCTATGGAGTGCTGTTAGGGACATGCCAAGCCAAGTGGAGGGGACAAGGATTGAGGCGGCAGGGGTGGAAGCAGAAGCAGCAGACGCACACATCTTTCCCAGGGGCCATTCTGGCTGAGTGTGGGCAAGAAGGACAGCCAGGACCCCACTTTCACTCATGCCATGCAGCTCCTCCAGGCCGGTAAGCAGGGAAGTGGTGTGTGGTGGCATGCTGGGGGCTTGGGGTGGTCCTGCCACCAGAGGCAGTGGTGGTGGTGGAATGTTTGGAGCTCAGGATGGTCCTGCTGGTGATGGTGGTGGTAGTGGAGTGTCTGGGGTTTGGGGTGATCCCACCATGGTGGTGAGGAGGAGTGGTGGGACCACCCCACGTCCCTACCACTTTCCCCACTGCCAAAGGCAGCAGTGGTGGTGGTGGGACCACCAGTTTGGCCTGCCTAAAATGGTTGAGGACTGCTGCTGTAGCTGTTTGTGTTGTTGTTCCTGAATCCATGAAATGCAGAATCCTCTGAAATGGGGCTTGGATTCTGAGAAGACTGTCCAGTCCTTGCTCATTGACCTTCATCATTCACTCATGACATTAAAGGCTCTCAGGAATAAGAGTGGACCACCTTACCTTGGGTGAGGAGGGAAAATGAGAACAACACCCCCCCCCCCCCGTGCCTGGACTGTGGGTTCACCTAAGGTAGAAAGGTCAATGTCAAGGTATTAGATGAAGATGTATCCATAAGGCTCATGTCAACAGAAGGGAATTGATATTTCTAAATTGATGGGGTGGGCAAATTCATGGAAGGCAGCTCTTGAGCAGCAGCAGTGGAAGGTGACACTGGCAGAGGATAATTCATGGATAAAGGCAACCTGACTAACCATTAGTTAGGTGGGCAGTTATATATTGACTTGTTTTAGAAAACAGATTGAGACATTGGGTTGAGTTTGCAGGCAAAGTTGAACTCAACTGTTACTGAAATAATGGGGACAGTTGGTATACAACAGTGGTGACTAAGATCAACTATGTTAACTTGGACCCAATTCATGGGGGTTTTGGCCTCTGGGCTGCCTAGGGCAGGGATTCTCAACCTGCCCCCCACTGCCTCCACGACACCAGCAAATGCCATGTGGTGGAGGAAGGGCAAAATGGCTGTCTGGCCCCAGAAGCTGTCTGAGGGAGCGTGACCCGGCCCCCGGCTTAAAAAGGTTGAGAACTCCTGGCCTAGAGGCTGAGTGGGAAGTGACCAGATTTCATTTGAAATTATTTTCATATTGCCTTTTTGTCATGCTTCAGGTTTCACCATGCCAAAAGTATGATCTATAACTATTGTTGATCCTTATCCCTATAGGTAGAATGAATCAGAGTCTGCAAAAACTCATAATATAAAAAAATGGTCTGTCCTTAAAATGTCTTCAGTCAGTCTGCCTTCAATTAGCTATGGTCTACATAGGAACAGCCCTCTCTACACAGCAACTGCAACCCAGTCACTCACTATTATCTTGATGGGAAGGGTGACTTGTCTGTTAACAAGTTGTGAAATATCACTAGGTCACTTACAATTTATGCCACTCCTACTAAGGGTTTTCATGATAGAGAACAGTGGTTCCCAATGTGGGGCCCATGCCCCACAAGAGGACTTCAATTCCCTGAAGCCTAAGTCAGTACATTGGCTAATCAGTGCTTTGGTGAATTGACTTAGGCTTCTGGGAACTGAAGAATAAATTAGTTAATCAGTTGACCTTCTGTGTCCAGTTATTTTATTTTAGGATGTACTTATTTGGTTGTTTTATTTATTTTCTAATTTGCTGAGTTTTATTATGTTATTTTGTTATTTGTATGTGCACCGCCCAGAGTGAGAAATATTTATTTATTTATTTTTCATATTTATATACCACCCTAGTTGCAAAGTGACTCAGGGCAGATTAACAGGAATAACAGCACATTAAAAGGAGAATCACACAGTAAAAAAAATCCTTAAGTAGCCATAAAACCCATAAAATTTAGGTTAAAAGAATTTAAAAAGAATTTAAAAATTCAACAAGTTAAAAACATCAAAATTTTAAGATTAAGGGGGGGGGATCAGATCAGCCAACAGACTGGGGTCATAGTGTGACCAGTGCCCCATACCTGCCCCACCAGCCACATCTTTACACTCTTCCTAAAGGGGAGCAACTCTGTCTGGAGACGTAACTCAGTTGGCAGGAGGTTCCAAAGAGCCGGGTGGTATAAAAATGCAACAAACAAACATTTCTGAATAGTAGTCATGTTAGTCTGTGTTTCAGGCATATCAGGGAAAAAAAACACTGCAGCACTTTAAATACTAACTCCTGGTATATTTTTAATGTGTGCTTTCCTGAATCAAGTCCACTTCATCAGACAGAGGAGTGAGACATCAAGGCATTAACTTATATACATACAGAGGCATACAGTGATTAAACCAGTGATGGGATGTAACAGGTTCTCACCAGTTCTCCAGTACCAGTAGTAACTTTTCCCAGTGTCCCAGAGAACTGGTAGCAGCTTTTGGGGGGAACCATCTTCAGGGCTTACATTTTCACTTGGTGTGCATGCACGCCTACAGTGCTTGGTACTTATGCACAGCCACCCTCCTGTCCTCCCAAGCGGGGAGGAGGAAGAGAAGCTACTAGCCTGAAGCTCCCTATAGCTTGCACCCCAGGGTAAGTGACTCACCTTTGGATGTGGTGTGTCTGTGTGTATTTTAATGTGTATTTAATACCTTTACCTATATTGACGTACTACCACAGTTCCTAAAAAGGCCTAGCAGCTGGCCAGTGTGTGTGTTTATTTTTTATTATTTTTATTATTTTTGGCCCCACCCACAACATGACATCATGACATTGGCTCCGCCCACAACATCATGATGTCATGACGTTAGCTCTGCCCACACTGTATTGATAGTAAAAATTTTGACATCCCACCACTGGATTAAACAGATAATTATGCAAATCAATACAGCTTCCTACAGCTGGCACTAGTAGATTATCTCTGGTTCAGTGGTGGGCATCAGCAGGTTTGCACCAGTTTGTCAGAACTGGTAGCAGAAATTCTGGCTGCCCCCACCCATCTAAGTTTCAAAAATAAGTAGTCCTAATTTGGGTGCAACACAGGGCTTTCCCCCTGTCCATGCCCACCATACCATGCCCACAGTGTGGTAGTAATTTTTTTGGAGCCCACCACTGTTTTGGTTGTTATTTGGATTAGCTCTAAATGTCCCTTTTTCAATTGTAATAGTGGGAATACTTAGCATTGAACATTTGCTAATGAGTTCAACCTTTGTGTTATTGTGTGAGCACATCCTTTGTTCTGTGAGACATGTTGTGAAAGAATTTTACAGGAAAGTTTGTAAATGGGTAAAATATAACAAAATATAACACATACAGCAGCATATAACAATCTGTGTATCAAATTGGATAATAAATAAGTAATTGATAAACACATAAATAAATTTTAAAAACCCAAAGGTTGGGAAACACTGACATAGAAGCTGTTCAGGATGTAGTTTACCATAGTCCTCCCCCAGTGAGTTTCCATGGCTAAGCAGAGATGTGAACCCCGTTCTCCTAGGTTCTGCATTAACAAGGTTTCTCACTGCATTCGGGATGACTGTCTCTGAGTACTGGGGAGTAATGGGTTCTGGAGCACCTCCTTATTAAGATTTTCAAAGAAAAATATTTTAAAGTACTATGAATATAGAAAAGTTTAACAGGCTTGACAAATTATATTTTCTCCTACTTTACGTATCTCATGACAAAACAGTTAGCTGCCAGTAGTGAAAGACAAGATGGTCCTTGCACTGTTCCACCCACAGAAGAAGCTTGTCCCAGTTTGGCTATAAACAGGGATGAGCGCTGTAATGAAAAAGTAACAAGTTCTGCATTTGGGAATGTCCAAAGTTATGCATGTTTGCTCCTTTAAGAATAGTCCTGTTTCATTTTCAACAGGCACTTCAGCAGGTGTAGCCTGTGGAGCTCTAAAAGCAGTGGTGGGCTTCAAAAAAATTTTACTACCACACTGTGGGCATGGTATGGTGAGCATGGCCAGGGAGAAAGCCCTGTGTTGCACCTGAATTCGGACTACTTTATTTCAAAACTTGGATGGGCATGGCCAGCTAGAATTTCTGTTACTGGTTCTGGTGAATTGGTGTGAACCTGCTGATGCCCACCACTGTCTAAAAGGCCACTAGACCTGGGTGGTATGCTACTTACCTGGAAGGAGATAGCTGCAGCCACCACACCCAGTTACAGGGAGAAAGATGTTCTCCATAAGAATAGGATAGGAGAGCATAAAGAGAGAGAGAGAGAAGAGGCAACTCTGAGATGTTAAGACTCACGGCCAAAGAAGAAGGCATTTGGAGTATAGTCAGTTTGACTCTGAAACTGAGTAAGTTCACTCAGGGAGGAGGATTGGACTTGGACACACTAAGGAGCCTAAACTCCATGTAAGCTTCAGCAATATTATTCAGACTAGACAGGTTTTTTATCTTTTATATGGGGGAAAACCTGCATGTAAATATTCCTAAATCATTAATGTTCTTCTCTTATGTTAAAGATTAATAAACAGCTTTTTGTTTTATAATACAAAGTATATTTGCTTGAGTAGGGGTAAAAGACAAGAGTAAACTAAATTAAACTAAACCCATGCTACCAATCAATTAAACGCTCCATATTTTGGGTAGGAGGGTCTGCAAACTTGGCTCTCCAGGTGTTCTTGGACTTCAATTCCCAGAAGCCCAAGTCAGCACTCCTGCTGATCAAGGCTTCTGGGAACTGAAGTCCAAGAACACCTGGAGAGCCAAGTTTGCTGACCACTAGGCTCTCTATAGAAGAGAGGACGACATGCTGGCTACCAGCTATTCAGAGTCACAGGGGTTCTGAAGTTGAGCCTGCCGGTAAAGGAGGCTAGGGAAGGAACCTGGAGAGGCCTATGGCAAGGGTTGTAGTAAGCTGGTATTGTCATAAGCACTGAACACTAGAGTCAGATATGACTGGTTTTCAAGCAAGGGTGACCTTTAGGCAGCAGAAGGTTTGGAGTGAGGTACAGAGTCCTGTATCTTTTTGACTTCATTGCTTGCAATCCAGAAACTTTTCTTATGTGAAAATGGAATCTCCTTGATTGTGGTTAAAAAATACCACAATCTTTGAGGAGGCTCTTTAGCTGCTTAAAGCTCCGAAGTAGCAACATTATTTACTTCATACCAGAATTGCAACATCATCGACATTTAATGGTCACCTTTAAAATATGCATCCAGGCTGCTTCTCTTGCAGGGACTTGATGTACTAATGGACGCATGCAGGGCTTGGCAGGTTTCCTTTCAGGGCTAGGGCAAGACATTTTGCTACCTGAGAGGAGAACAGGACAGCTGCCCCTATGTTTCCATGCTCAGAAGCAAACAGAATGGGTAGAGGAATTATGTTTTCACTACTCATGACAGGACAGCTTCTTCCATCATCAGGCTATCCTTTTGCTTTCTCCTCCTGCAGCTTGTTTGTCACCTGTCAGTATAGGCTTTTTGTGGCAACGGCCTCCTTCTGCCTGAGGTAGGGTCAGCCCTGTCTCCAATACTCCAGTTTGCAGTGTTCCACACTGGTGCACCAGAAGACCCTGCTTCCATGGATACAACGATGAGGTTTCTCTGTGATTCACTTGCACTGTGTACCACGAATTCTGCTTCAGAGTTGAGACACCCAACAGAGGCCAGCCAGAGCCAGAGAGGTGCCTTGTAGTCATGCCATTCAAGGAAAGGAAGCCAATTTCTCCACCTAACAGGCGCGAAGAGTTCAAGACCCATGAGTTTGAAAAGAAAAAAGGAAAGGAAACCGACCCCAGCACAGTAGCTTCCTGGGAGTTGGTGTTGTGTCTCCCACGCTATGCTGTAAATCAGGAAGTTCACAGTTTAGACTTTACCTCTGCCACAAGGTTGTCAGGTAGCCTCCTTCCCTCTCTCGGGCTCAGAGCTTCCCCTGCTCACTCTATGAGAGAGAATCACGGGAGGTGGCCTTTAGGGTTGGTAGGAGAGAATGTATGTGAAGAACGCCACATATATAGCTGATCTGCATACTTAAGAGTTACAAGAGGAACCAGAGATGTTAAGATGGGTCTAGAAATGGCAACAGTGATAAGTTGCATGTTTTTGCTCCTATTAAAACACATGGAAATACAGTATAGGGTTTTTGTTCGATTGTTTTTGCTGAACCATCTAAGCATACTGATTATCCATAGTAGAATTTTGACATAGTATGTAGTCTGATAACCACTTAGGTAAAGGTCTCCCTTGCTTGAAAGCCAGTCGTGTATGCCTCTATGGGGGCAGTGCTCATCTCAGTTTTCAGTCAATGAGTCAGTGCTGTCTGTGTCTACAGATGTTTCTGTGATCAAGTGGCAGGCATGAGTAGACATCAAAGTGCACAGAACACTGCTACCTTTCCTGCTGAAGTGATAACTATTTATCTACTTGCAATTTCTTGCTTTCAAACTGCTAGGTTGGGAGGAGCTGGGACAGACGATAGGAACTCAGTCTGTCACACAGCACTCAGGTCTTGAACTGTGGATCTGCCAAACTTCCAGTTGTCATGCTCAGTGTCTTAACCACTAAGCCACCATGGGCCATATTAACTGCTTACCTGTATATAAACGGTAGACACTTACCTGTAGATACATCCCATCAAGCTCCATGACACTCTTTAAATGACATTTATAATTGCATTGTTAAGGCTATTTCTATGGCCTTCTATTATCATTAATCTAATTTTACATTGTCATTGGTGAAAATTAAGATCTTTTAAAAAAATTACCGCCCTGATTATTTTACTAATTGAATTTCACTAATTGTTTAGTACTATGATTTATTTCAATTTGTAATAAATGTAAGTTTATTTTTATTTCCTATTATTTTCTATTGTTTTAGCTAATGCTTTTGTTTTCCTTGTAAGCTACATTGAGATTTTTTAAAATATGAAGTGATATAAAACTGCTCTAAGATTAATAATTGTTATCTAAGAGCATTTAAAAATAAACAAAGCATGTTATTTTTCTTTGAAATCTTTCCTTATGAAGTCAAACTACCATTTGGATAGAATATATCTCTGTACAGTATTAGTCTCTTCTATATATGGCAACTGAACTGAGGATGAAGCATCAGAATAGTTTTCAACTGGTAATGGTGTGAGAGGATGCATTCTACATCCTATCTATTCAATGTACATGCAGATCATATTATATTGATTAGATTCAGATGAAGAAGTGAATACTGGAGAAAGAAAACAAATAATGTAAGATATGAAGGTGATATTACATTATAGTAATGATCTGAAACTAGTTCTGATTAAGGTTAAAGTAAGTACCACATAAGACCTACAGTTTAACATTAAAACAAAAATATTAACTACAGAAGACTCAAATACAATACAGTATCTTAAATGTTGATAATGAAGCAGTTGTAATTGCAAACAATTTTCTGTTTCTTGGTTGCAGCATTAACTACAATGGAAAGTATAACCAATAAACTAAAAGGAGAGGATTAGAAAGGCACCCAAAAAGGAACTAGAAAAGATCCTTAAAATTAAGGATATGTTGCTGGGAACCAACGGCAATATCATTCAGAACATGGTATTCTCAGCTACTGTGTACAGATGTGAAAACTGAGTAATGAAGAAACTAACAGGGGAAAATTTTATTAATCTGAAATGTGGTGCTGGGAGAGGGTTTAAAGACATAGCTGGCAGGGCAGGTGTGCGGTTCCAGGTGTAGTAACCTCAGCCAGCCTGTTGGTTAATCTGGTAAATGCTCTTTTCTCTCTTTTAATCTTGTAACCTGGTAATCTTTTAATCTATTGGCTTTGGTGGGTGTCTTTTGATGGGTTTTTAGATTGTTGACTTGTCTTTGTTTTTCTTGTGAGCCACCCGGAGTCTCTGGAGTAGGGCAGCAATACAAGTTGAAAAATGAATGAATGAATGAATGAATTTATGTGCGTACAATTTATGCCCAATCAGGTGTACAAAAAAGATCTAGTAAATGGTTGGAGTAATGCTATTGAAGTAGCCTACTTCTGGTCAAAAACAGTTCATCTATTTAAACATTTTAATTTGTTTTGAATTTTACTTATAAAATATATTTCTTATTCATTCATGAACAAAGAATGACTCTTACTCACAGCCCCTATGTTTCCTACTGTAAGTTTCTGCAGATAAATGTTAGAATATTCTGTTTGAGAGGCAAAGAGGGTGATTTCTTTCCTTACCACGATGGTTTCTCTTGAGAGATAAATACTGCATAAATATTTTAATTTTTTTAAAAAAAGAACAATCCACTTCCACTCTGTTCAATATTAATATTCAAGTTCCTTCTTCATAATTTCTTATTGATGAAGAGGTCCCTTACTTTTTGTGCCATTTCACTACTGTAGTGTCTCTATTCCACACCAGGAAGCCTGTGTCACTTTCACACAGTTTGGGCCACAGAAAAGTGATGGGCCACAGTCTCCAAGCTAGTGTGAGGTTTTCTTGTAGAACCAGTTTAAATTATCCCTTGTAAACACCTTGCCAGCTGAGTGAATGCCTTTTAAACACAGATTGTTCACCAAGTTTATGGGACTTTGGTGGCTTAGTGGTTAAGACGCTGAACATGACAACTGGATGGTTGGCAGGTCAGCAATTCGAGACCTGAGTAATGCATGACTGAGTGAGGTCTCGTCTCTGTCCCAGCTCCTGCCAACCCAACAGTTCAAAAGCAAGAAATTGCAAGTAGATAAATAGGTACCACTTTGGTGGGAAGATAAACAGCATTCCATGTATTCCGGTGTCTAGTCATGCCTGCCACATGTCCACAGAAACATCTGCAGATGCAGACAGCACTGGCTCTTTGGTTATAAACAGATGAACACTAAATCCTAGAGTTGGACATGACTAACTTTCAAGCAAGGGCTACTTTTACCTTTTCACCAAGTTAATGCTAGAGTGAATGAGGGGGATTGTACTGTACTTTATTAATGTCCTTAGTTCTAATTCAACCCACCCTCAATACTCTACTTAGTTTAAGGTGCTCATAATTAATTTTTCATTACATTTGACTTTCATATAGTTTACATAAATTCATCTGTAAATTTACCCCTTTTACAAGAAGCTGTTTGTAGAAAAAAGGAGCTCGTTCTAAGTAGATAAAAGCTTCTGAGCTTCAATATAATTGTTTTTAATCAATTGATATATTTCTGGCACTAACAAAATGTAGCCAACTACAATTAGATGTATTAACCAGTTCAGAGCAATATTAAGCTGTAGTGTTAAATTTATGTATGAGGTGAAGGGACTAAGACCCGTTGAAGACAGCAAGACTTACTTTTAGACACATCTTGCCTAAGATTGTAGTGACAGCAACAACATCAAACTAAAATTAATTTGCAAGATGTTTCTAATAGCAAGACAACTATCACCACAACCAGGAACAGTTTACATAGTCTTGATTTATCTTGTGGGCAATGCAGTCTTTAAATGAAAAGATGTGCTTTCTGTTAGCAAAAACCTGGCAGGAGAACCTTCTTCCACTGCCTGATTTCAGCCATCTGTTGGTAGAACAATCTGCCAGCACTGACACTACTTTGCTGGGTATAATCAGGAGAGTGAATGCTGAAATGCCAGAACCAACTCTCCTCCAGCATTGCCACAACACAGGGGCTAACGGACACCAGGACAAAAGTATTCCTAAACCATTTCACATGTCATTAGGCAGAGAGGGGTTTGGATTCAAGCACAACTGCCAGTGGCCCTCAGCCACTCTAGTGCAGGGATTCTCAACCTTCGGCCCATGGGCCGGATGCAGTCTGCGGCACCATTTCATGTGCCCCCCTCTACCATACCAGGAAGTGCCATATGGTGGAAGGGCACAAATGGCTGTCTGGCCCCCGAAGCTGTCTGAGGGAGCGTGACCTGGCCCCCAGCTTTAAAAGGTTGAGAATTCCTGCTCTAGCGTTTAGCCAGTGTGTGTTGCACTCTTAAAACAAAAAGCTAACCATCTCCTCACATCTACCAGCCACCCATAGAGCTAGTTGTCAAATGCAGCTTTTCTTGTGCAGGATAAACTTTGCAGTAAAATTAACTTTGCTTAGGAAACGGATGTGCCCATTTTTCTGTGAATGAACTCTGCCATTCATAGTCAAGCCAAGCTTTTAATTAAAAAATGTGTAGTCATTATTTATTTTTATTTTTTTTCCCAATTTTGAAGACTGGGCGGCTCACAGAAAAGACCAGTCACAATTAAAAGCAATAAAAACCCACACTCATTATTGTGTTGGAAACCCTTTGTGTTTCACAGACTAAGGACAGACAACAATAAGCCATTTCCCATTCTTCACATCTGCCCTTCTCCTTAGCTGGCCCCAGGAATGATACGCATACTATGCCTGCCCGTCTCTTCTTCAGACATTTCTGGCCCAACATTTGCACAAAGATTTTCAAAATTTGTAACTCCATATTGGAAATAGTGGAGGGGTGGGGTAGATGTGAAATGAGTGTGTTTTTTGTTTTTATTAGGATAGGGTTGCCATATGTCCCGGTTTTCCCAGATTCAAGCTGTCCCAGCAGGTTCGAGAAAAACCATGTAAAAGTCCCAGATTTTAAAATTTGAACAAAGGAAGCAAGATCACCCCTCACCAGGGGATTTTTGTAAAGAGTTAATTCCCTGCCTCCCTGCCTTTCTTTCAATTATCCTGCTTGAAAGCAGTGAAGGCAAAACAGCATCCTGAGAAGCCCACCAGGGAGGGGAGAAACTTGCAAGCGAGATAACTGAAAGAGAGGTATGGAGGCAGTGAAATAACTCTTTGCAAAAATCCCTTGGCTCACATTGAAGTTTGGGAAAGAAGGAGTTGTCCTTAGCCCTTTTCCTCGAAAGCTGGGAGGGAGCGAGAAATACCCATATCCAAGAAGCTAAACCTCCAATATACACTGGGATGGAGCATTCCTTCTTCATGTGACCACAAAGGGTTAATTGCATAGAGTCGGTATTCCTAGAGGAAGGAAACAGGGTGGACAGAAAGTGAAGAGTAAAGTGAAGAGTCCTCCGTTGCAAAGGTCCTCCTCCAAAGTAATCCCCTTCCTGTCTCCTAGTTTTCTCCTTTTGGAGGGAAACAGAGGCACCATGGACTGCATTGCCATTCCGGGCCCCTCGTTAGAACTTTCTTCCAAGGGATCCTCATGTGGGGTTTGAGGGTGAGCCTTCTTCAGTGTGTGTGAAGGGGAGGGTGGGGCTCAGGGGGAGGAAGGATGGTTTCAAGAGTGGCCGAAGAAATTTTATTCAAAAAAATAAAAATAGAACCATCAAGAATAGGCTTTTGCAAGAAGAATTACATGGAGAAAAAACCTCTTGGCTGCAATTTATTTTAAACTGACAAAGGCTGTCTACCCTGGATGGGGATTCCGCAGGGGTCTTAGAGCCGCAGTCTCTGACAGCCCTGTCCAATGCATGCAGTTTGAAGATTGCAATGATGTCACGTGGCTATCCTGGTTTGGAGGTGGAGAATTATGGCAACCCTATTATTAGGAGTTCTCTATGAGAAAACGTATTGCATTGCATTTCAGCTAATTTCTCAAGAGTACTGAACTGTCATTGTTTCAGATATCAAAATGTAGCCACAATAGCTTCAAAATCACAGCTAGATTGTGAGTTTTTATTTTTGCAAATCAGTCTTAAATATATAGCCAGGAGCCATCTTTTGAATGCTGGTTTGAACAGTTTCTGTCTCTACAGAAGCCAGAAAAAACATTCTTGTTTTTTGCCCATCCTTTCTTCTATTTGGCTGGGACTTGATGACTGGAAGGTTGGTAGGTCAGCAGTTTGAGACCTGAGTGCTGCATGATGGGATGAGGTCCCTCCTCTGACCCAGCTCCTGCCAACCTAGCACTTTGAAAGCAAGAAATTGCAAGTAGATAAATAGGTACCACTTTGGCAGGAAAGGTAACAGCATTCTGAGTGCTCGTGTTTAGTCATGCCTACCACATGACCATGGAAACGTCTGCAGACGCAGACAGTGCTCGCTCTTTCGTTGTAAACGGAGATAAGCACCATACCCTAGAGTCAGATATGACTGGCTTTCGAACAAGAGCGACCTTTACCTTCTTTTTGTACGCAATGTGTCAGAATGTTTTGCTGTGAATGCTTCTTTGAAACAATCAGTCGGCATGGCCAATACAAGAACCTCTCCCTATCTGGAAGCATTTTAACAGAAACCCTGCCCCTGTCTTGGCATTTCACAGGATATCACTTGTCTATTTTCATTAATGTTTTCTTGAAAGCACAGACTTGTCAACCAAGGAAGCTGTGCCTCACAAGAGAAAGAGCACAGAGCCGTCAGTCCTTCTAACAGAATGTGGTCGGTCTCCTTTTAAAACCAGTCTGCTGTAGTAGCCGAAACACTGGTCTGAGGAACTCTAGGTTCTTGCCCAATCAAGATGTTGCTAGGTATGTGCCAACTATGGAGTGCCAGTGAAGTGTATTGCTTGGAGAACTGGACTGGCACTTGAGGTTCATATTGAGCCATAAGCTAAGTGGGTGACTGTAGGCTTGTCTTCTCTCTCAGCAAGACCTACTTTCTGCCTTACATGGTCAAAAATCCTTTCAACCCAGAATAATTTCTGACATGAAATTATTATTATTATGGCTCAAGTGGAGCTAGAGATCCATGCATGCCACCTTGAGCTCAAAGCAGGAAAGGTGGGATATAAATATGAACAAAAGCCACACAATAATAGGGTAGTAAAGGTGAAATCATACTTTAAAAATAAGTAGCATCCCTATGAGACATGCTTATATAAAAAAAGCTTTATGCAGCAAAATACAGTAGGACTGTACACCTACCTGCAAAACAGATACATTTCAAATTAATGTTGTCTTGTTTGTTCTAAATATTGACCCAAAGTAATTGCATGAACAATTGAACCAAAATCCTATGTTCATTTCGGTATGTTAATTTCAAAGCCAAGTATAGAATTTTTATTCAAATTCACTTTAAAAAGAAATGAGAGAAGAATACAAGTTTTCGCCCTTGCATTGTGATCACATTTGTGTATGAAATCTTTCAGTAAATAGTGAAATTCCCAGGAATATTAACAGCAGTTGCAAACTTGTTTGTGATGGGAAATCCAAGCCTCATGGAACCACTATTTGAATCAATATAGGTTCCTGTGCATCTGATATTTATTATTTTAGGCGTTATCAGTCACCAAAGAAGACAACCATTCACTAGAGGTCCTGGCAGAGCTAGGAATTCAGTATTGCCTTCCTAAAAAGGTAGTGGTCAGAGAGAGTAGGTAATAATCAAAGAGCTAGGGCTGCTTGGAAATACTGTACTTTTATCTGTTTTACAAATACTTTTTTGCTACAGAATTAAGAGTAAATAAGGTCCTATAACAAAACTTTCTCTCCTACATACGTCAGATGCATGGTCAACAACTGAACACTCAATCCAGACAAGAGAGTGATTCAGATAAGCAGATAATTTGTCCATTGGTTAAGCAGCACTCAACCTATCCTAAGCTGAGCTCTCCTGGAAGGAACAGGTTTGTAGTCTGTGTACTCAGAAAACAAGTTTTCTTTCTTGAAGCCTGAATAGCTTCAGTTGGACATAGTACCTTTTAGTCATTCTGGATGATACACAAGTTGCAATCCAATCTGGACAAAGATAACCTGTGTGAATTACTATACATTGCTAACTTCAGACATGGATAATCATAGTGTTACACACTACTTCTGAAGATAATCCACAAACTTCAGTTACAGTGGAGTTCAGTTAGGTTGCTTGCTGATATTGGTCATTCATTTCAAGCATTTCTTCAGTGTGGTTACTGAAAGAGTGCCTTATCCCATTTTTTTTTAAGTTTTGTTGACTTTGTTTATACTAAATATTAAACATTCAGCATCCACAAATTAAATGCAAACAGGAACAAAGCTTGTCATTAGTTATTTTGAAGTTCTCATGGCTAAAATTCTCAATTCTTTAGCAACTATTTTATAATTTTAAAGCAAGCAGAATTATCCAAAAAGATTGTTTTATGTACTACCATGTATTTGGTGCACTCCTCCAATCATTTTCTCTCTGCTGGGCAAGACAAATGGGACCCAAAGCACTTCAAAATCTTTTATTCTTTTTGTTCTCTTATAACTTATTCTCTTATAACTTCTGTGTCAGTTTCTCCATTAATGTGAAGTATTCCATGCCCTTATGACAGATTGGAAACATCCTCTTCCAAGACTCTTCTCAGAGTAGATACTGCCCACAATGGTGTGATAGCTTGTTATGAGGAAAAGAGTCTTCAATGCAGGAGTCCCACTTAATAGAATGCCCTCATTAGAGTGACCTATCTGGTGTCCACAAAGCTGACCTTCCTCTACAAATCAGCATTCAATCTTCAATGTGCTGGCTTCACTTCTATAAAATAATAATCGTGTGCTGACATGTCAATTCTGATTTATGGCAACCCTTCCTATGGGTTTCCAGGCAGAGTACTCAGAAGTGGTTTAACATTCCCTTCTTCTGGGGGGCACCCTGGGACTGTGCAGCTTGGTCAAAGTCACACGCACACTGGTTCTGGGATGTGCACTAGGGAATTGAACTCCCAACCTTTAGCTCAACAGTCAAATACCCAACTCACTGAGGCATCCTCTGGCTTTTTAATAATTGAATTATGAAATCAACTGTATTATTGTTTTGGTTGTTGTGGGGATTTGTAATTATGAACTGCCCCAAGGCATCTGCATGTTGGGCACTATATATTTAAAAATTAAATAACAAAAATAATCATTAACTTGTATTTCTGTTACTGCCTTATGCATTGAAATTGCAAGCAATGGGAGACGCAGGAACAGCATACTCCTGTCCATTAACAGGTATGCAGAGATTTGCAGAAAAGGGACAGGAAGGCAGATTATCCAGAGAAATGGCCATGCCTAACTTTTTCTACTTTATACCTTTGCAACAGCTGCCAGTAAGGGCTTCCTTCCTTCCATATCCCTTCCAGCTAATGGACTATTATAGGCAGGCACACGAGGTCAGTATCTTCAATGTTAAATACGGCTACCATTTATATTACAAATCGTTAGAAAACTGCTCTTTTATTTGCTTCATTTTTTAATTTGCAGATTTATTATAATTATACAGCTTTCAAGAAAACGTTTAGCAAAAAGTCTTAAAGAAAGAAAAGGGCTGCCCATTTGCTATGCATAAAATACAGTTTTAGCACATCATCATTTTTAACACTACTCAAATATAGCAATGGCCAAACATTGGTAAAGAGAGATAATGGACCCACTGCTGAGGCATACACGAAGTACTCAAAACTCAGTCTAGGCCTCTAACTTTATTGATTCCAGTACTGAGAGTGCATCTTTATATTCTTCAGCTTCTTCCAACTCTTTTTCATTTTCCTGAAATTTAACAAGTTAAAAAAAAAAGACTTCACTATTTTTATAACCTCAAGCTTTATTTTCCCCCTGGAAATTATTAAACATATAAAGTACTATTTTGTAAATAGTCAACCATTCTGAAGTATTGCTTGTATTTGCACAATATCAATTGGCTAAATTAAGGAGGATTTTCTACTTCAATGTTAAATCATTTAATTTTCTGAAATAGCATTTATCAAGAATTCTGCTTTAGAATGAAATCATGAGAATATTTTGTCTGTAATTTCTTGTACTAAAAGGAATATTGCAGGCAAAGAACACTCGATGAAAAATAACTGCAAGGAACAAGAAAAAAAATGAATTCTCTTTTTAACTGAACAGATTTGTTGATCATTCCCACCTCCAAATTATGCAAAAATATTAGGAAGTTGCACAAATCTTTCAAACAAATTTAATTTATACATCTAAAACCACAAAATGATGTCAATTATAAGTCAATTAAACCATGTATGTATCTATGGAAAGGAACATACTAATACAGTGGTAACTTGCGTTACAAACACCTCGTGTTATGAAATTTTTGTGATAAGAATGAAAATCCATTGAAAAAATGCCTTGAGTTATGATTTTTTTTTCAGAACGGATTAATTGGTTTTCAATGCATTCCTATGGGAAACCAAGTTTCAAGTTATGAATTTTGGTTTTCAATGCATTCCTATGGGGAATTTGTGTTACAAATTTTTCATAATACGAAAACATCCCGGGGAATGCATTAAATTTGTAACTCAAGGTACCACTGTACATCTGAACGATTTTATGTAGTTGCAGAGAAATACTCCAAAAAAAGTCTCTGCAAAAATGGTACAGAAAATAATAGAAACTCAGATTCAGTGTGTTTCTGGATGATATGAATTAATGAGATCAGTTTTAATCCAGCCTGAGCCCTGAGTATAGATGGGGAAAGTCTTGCTGGACATCTATATCATGAACCAAACTAGCAGAGTACTCCCAGCAGCTTTCAGTACCCATCAACTATGGTAGGTAACAGGGAGAGGTCCTGGTGACACTGTTTTGTTCCATAGACTACTCACTGTGTGACTGTTGGTTTATACCAGTGATGGCAAACCTTGGCACTCCAGATGTTCTTGAACTTCAATTACCTGAAGCCATGATCAGCAGAAGTGCAGACTTGGGCTTCTGGTAATAGAAATCCAAGATCACCAGGAGTGTCAAGGTTTGCCATCGCTGGTCTAAATTATCCCACAGAAGTCTACTTTGCCCTTTCCGATGTTGCTTTTCATCTATCATCATGGGTGCAACATGTGCACTGTGGGACACATGCCACCCCTAGCAATCTAAATGTATCCCCACTTCCTCTGCACACACACACAAAAACGACACCTATACACATCCTCAAAATTATTATTTTTTTCTAAATTTTGGAGCAAAACATCCCCTTGTACTTTTTCTGGAATGGAGGAGGAGGGGATTTTGCCATGTTCTGAGGCCTTGCCAGTATTTTGGCCCCCTTACAACCCATATCATATATTTTTAAGAAAGCTTTGGATTACAAAGGGATCTTTTCCACTTAAAAAGCTTCCATTTTAAAAGAATAAGTGAGCAGGGTTACAGGAACAGGTACAGCCTTCCAAGGTGCATGGATGGTGCACCGTGATCCTTGTATCACTGGAAGGTGCTCACCTTTGAGGTTCCTAAAGTTGCCCTGAAAGCTAGTCCTGGAGTTTGGACTTGGGTATCACCAAGATGCAGGGAACACCCAGATGCATCTCTCTTGCAGCATAAGGACAGAAGATGAAGGGCTTTTTCAAGAACCATAGGAACAAATTATGTAATTCATGATCACTAAATGACAGCCACTAAGATAGATTCAGAGGGAGAATTAGTATTCATCGAGGATAAAGCTATCGTAATCATGGCTGATGTAATTTACCTCTAGATGTATTTTACATCTTGAATTAGACAACACAGGATAAACAGTAACAACCTTTTATTGTGTTCACATCTTGTTTTGGGGCTCTTTGGATGTCTTACTAGGACTAGACAGATAAAGTACTTTTTAAAATTGCCTTTTCTTCTCATGATGAATGGCAAGTTAATTTTTTTTTTTAAACCTCCAACTTCTTCCAGAACTGTAGAGAAATCTACCCTGAGATTTTGGCAATAAAGACATACAGAATTAATTACTGTTGCAACTTGATAAACCAACTAGATGAAATGATTCATTTGACAGCCCCACAGAACTTGTTTTCTTCCATACTTACTAATAGCTGAGTAAGATCAGCACGTGCTGCTTCTAATCTTCGGTGGCAATCTGGAATCATCATTCGTGATTCTTGCAAGACTTCGGTCTGCAAAATGAAGAGTCATGAAGTGCACAAACTACTCATGCTAAAGTAGTACTTTACCATCTTGGGCTGACTGCTTAAAATTACTTATATAGAGTGACATGTAAACTCATATATACATAAATATAATATTACAAATAAAATAACAGGTCCAACGAATACTTTTGAATAAGAAAAAAGAACTATTAAAAAGCATTTCAAGAAATACTTGTGTGTTTTTAAGAATATATATTTAATATAAACTATTTCCTCTAGTGTCACAGCTTCGTTTGAAATGGGATCAGCTGGTTATATAAGTATCTCCTGCATCTTTTGGGTAATAAATAAAAACAGTGTTCAAATAATACCACACAGAGATAATTACTGCATGAGAAAAGTTATTGAGTTATTGATCACATTGTATGCTCACTGCAGGAGATTCTGACTAAAAGAGAAATGAAAAGCAAAAATCAGCAGGCTCATATTTTTGATGCTTATCATGCATAAAAAGTTATTACTCATCCTTGGGCTTCATTTTAGGAAAAAGATTATTCTCACCATGGTTTTTGAGCAAAATTACCACTGTGGCACCCTACTGAATTTGAACATCTTACATGTATCTCTAGAAGACAATTTTGTAATTGCACACAAAATCACAATATTTATTTAATGGCATGTTTTTAGCTTCAAATTCATGCATTGAAGAGATCGTGTATCCATATATCTTGGTTAGAAATTGAAATCAATTAGCAAATCTATTAAGCATGAAGATGTTTATAGAAATTATGGCTTTATGTATTATTGTATTATGATGCAGTATGCACTACTGCAAATGCACAGAGGTGACAAGAACGTAGCCCACCTATGGTTGAGAAGTAAGCAAATTAAACTTCTGGAGAAGACCAAACCACATTGAGAAAAGATTAACTTATATTTTTGGCTATCAGGTGCTCATATTCTGAACTTTTAAAACCCCATTTGTATGATTCAGTGACCACAAAGAAGAAAAATGGGCTACTTGCTTGTAATGTTGATCTACTGTGAAGTTACACAACCCACCCTTCCTCCCCTCTGTCACACTTTCCAGAGTGTTAGGTGGTTACTGTAACTGAGAGAGGAAGCCATTGGGTGTGTGGTCATGTGTGGGTTGGGTGGGGCTAATCTAACAGCTTTGTAGCATTCCAAGAGTTAATTTGCGCATCCACGAAATCAATTTGTGTGATTCACAGGACCACAAAGAAGAACAGGTATTTTCTTATCTTTACCCCACAATTAGAAGCCCCACAAAATCCTTCAAAGATGAGACAACAGTTAAGGGAAGCTTAATAATTTCCCCCTACAGTATCCTTAATTCTTAATTAATTAATTAATCCTTAATTACCAGATTCCCTTTGGGTGAATCTAGATACCTGTACATGTTTCCCCATCAGAAAATAATGGGGAAGGGTGATAATCAACAGAAAAGATGCAGGAGTATTGATTAATCTGAATCATTCAATCTTGAAAGAAATGGTGTAGACTTCACCATACACAAGCAGTCTACAAGAGAGGCTAGTAATATACCTCCTGCATCCTATCTACTTTGATACCATAATAATAAAAAGAGATAGGTAACTTGTGGTAGTTTTTGTCATCCCCACTGAAACTCAAGGCAATAGGAGCAAGGACACCATTTTAGGGTTTCAAGGTAGAAATGGCAAGCTTAACTAACCAGGAGTGGGGGCAAATTATACACCAAGTTAATAACCAGAGCTGCAAGTACAATTGTACCTTGCTTAAAGACCATAATGCGTTCCACGGGATTGTTCTTTAAGCAAGTTTGATCTTTAAGCGAAACACCATTGTAAGTGACCAATTGTTACTTTTGGTTGGGGGGGATTGCAAACCCCAATTTATTTGTTAAGTGAGTTTTTGGTTGGTTTTATTTGTTAAGCCAAGCAAACATTCAGAGGAAATTCTGCTCTTTAATCGAGTTACTCTTTAAGCAAGGCACTCTTTATGCGAGGTTTAACTGTATACATTTTTGCCACAATTGTCAATTCCACTTCAAGATGATGAATCTAATTCCAAGTCTCAATATATCCATTCCATCTGTTTTATTGTGTGAAGTATACCCAAGGAGGCAAACATCAAGAAAGAAAACCAAGGGAAAGGCATTATAAATTCCAGTACAAAAACATGTAAAACTTTCTCTCACTCTATGTTGTCTGTTGCTCCATGCATTCTCCTATAATGAAGGGACAGTAATGTGCTTTGTATTTTCCATATACCTTCCCTCTGTGTACTATACTGGAGAAAGAAATTACCAGAAATGAAGGAGCATACAGTACTGCCAATAGTGCTGAGTCTATCTACACCTCTAAATTCTCAAGTAACAAGTTGCCAGTGATTTATATTGATACAGCAGTAGAGTGTTAATCATTCCCTCCTGAACACATCTGGAAAAAACAGATCCATGACATTCATATTTCCAGGCAAGAACATGTGTGCACTAGCTAGCTAGTGTTTGTGTTAAAAGTGGGGACTGAACCTCTCCAGCTGGTAGATAATGGCCAGGATGCAATGGCTTTTAGGATTGTGAAAGCACATATTGGGAGCAATGGAAAAGACTTCATCTCTTCTGTCCTGGAGCCAGCTGGTGACTTATGTGGGATACCTGCTTTAGGATAAGCTAACCTTTGGGTGGGTTGTGTACAGGGAACAATTACCATGTGACCCTAGCACCTCAAATTCCCGTTGGATCAAGCAATAGGACGACAGATATAATTGTGGGCTGGAAACACCATGGAGGTTCGTTATGGTTTGGCCTTCCCACGTGAATCAGGACAGCCACTTGATGAAAGCCACAGAGGAACTTCGTGTAAGGACTACCCCGTGGAGCACTGGAGAGAGTAGTTCAGTTAGTGAAGGAGGAAAATTGATACACTGGCCTGGCTCATCAACCACAAGGCTATTCAAGGTTCCAGTCTTTTTGCTCTTTTTCAGACTTGGGAACATTTTGTGAGGAGGACTGAAAGATTTGTTTCCAGCTTCTATTTGCCTTACAATTTGGCCATTTTAGTTCCCACCCTTGAGTCCATGTATGGGTAAAACTCCTTTTTTTTGGGGGGGGGGAAAGTAGTTTGTCACCCTGTTTTTAAAGTTTTCTGTGTTAAGCCAATATCAGAGCCATGTCATTGTTCTCAGACATCTAGCTGCAGATGGAAAGCAGCAATTGGTGGTCAGCTACTAAAAAAGGACAAGTGCATTAGAGCCTAGCCTCGTAATGGTGAATCTTGGCACTCCAGATGTTCTTGGACTTAAATTCCCAGAAGCCCAAGTCCCCTGTGAATCCACATGAATTGGTTTACCGCGATTCATCCGGCCCACGCTGCCCTCGTTGCTCCCGGAAGTGGAAATAAAACACGCCTGCACGTTTTACCCTATGGGTAGTGTCTTCAGAATGACTTTTAATGAAAGTGAAATAAGAATACTCCAAAACAGGATTGCAGTTGAACATTAAGATGGCAAATATTACTATACAAGAAATACACAACTTTAATGTTGACAGTGAAAAAACTGACAATAGTGACAATCTGTGTATACTTTGGTTCAATCAACAGTCCAAATGGAAACTGCAGACAAAAAAAAATCAGAAGATGACTGAGACTCAGAAAGAAAACAATGAAGGAATTAGAAAAGATAATCCAATAAAGGATGTGTCACTGGAGAGCAATATCAAGATACTATACATTCTTGTATTCATGATCACCATGTATAGATGTGAAATCTGAACAGTGAAGAAAACTGACAGCTGAGGAAAAAATCAATTTGTTTAAAATATGGTGCTCCAGGAGAGCTTGGGAGCTACCTTGGGCATCCAGAAAGACAAACAAGTGGGTCCTAGAGCAAATCAAATCTGAACTATTTCTGGAGGTAAAAATGATGACGAAATAGAGGCCATCGTACTTTAGATATTAGATACATCATGAGAAGGCAAGATTCTTTGGAGAAGATAATGTTGGGAAAGTTTAAAGGTAGCAGCAAAGGAGGAAGATCAAATATAAGATATATTGACTCCCAAAGGCTTGAGTTTACAAAGAACTGGATAGGGCTATGGAGGACGAGTCATTTTGGAGAACTTTCATTCATAGGGTCAACATAAGTTGAAGGTGACTTGACAGCAGGTAACAAAAACAGCAACAATAAAGGGACCCTTTTGTTTGTAGAAGAAAGATTCAGTGAAAGTCACTAGAATGGAGTCCACTGCACCATCTCTTCAGGGTCTATGAAAAGCCTTGGAAGTTAGGCAAAGACAGCTTCTACAACCTCAGCTTTCATAAACTCATTTCACTCCATTCCTGAACATACCGCATTTACATACCACATCAGAGGTTTTTCTTGAGGGTTCTCTGAGCTTTGGAGCTACTCCTTGTCTTAAAAGTACACAAAGGTAGAATTTGTCTTGTAAAAGTGGCCTTACACTAATGCACAATAGATGCAACCTATAACTTATGAAAAAGATATATGAACTGAAAAATTGGATGTAATATAACAAACAAAAGCCAAGAGTAAGTGGTTTATTCTGTCTGGATTTAAATTACCATGTTATCTCAAGTTATTGAGAAAATATTTAGTTCTCTCCATCTCTCTCTCTCAATGAGTTTAAGGCCTGACTAAATACCAGATCTTAAAGGGTAAAATGAATGTTGACTGACAAGCTAATCCAAAAGCTGAAGATGTTGTTGCAAAGGCTCTAGTAAGCATGCATGAGATGGAAGACAACCAAGGAGGTCCACCCTCCACTCCAGCAGATCTGAGAATACATATAGGATTTTAAGGACCAAACCTCAGTTAACCCCTCTGAATGCAAACTGTAACTATTTTTTCTAGAACTATCTGTATAGACAATCACTTTTTATACCTACAAGATAGTGAGAGAAAGTTTGACTCCCTTTTCTTGGTGACTTCTGGAGTAATATTTAGCATCTTTTTGTTTGTATACATATCCACAAATATGTACACTCCAGGCACATCTACAACAATGGTTTGTAAGAAGAAACCAGTGTGCAAATGGATGCTTGCTAGCAACTTCTGAGACTGATGTTGGCAGCAGGACTAAATTGTATCTTGCTCATCATGACTAGCTATGAGGAGAAAGATTTGCTGTCAGCAAGACGAACAGGACATTTTCATTGTGACATATGAATCTGGCAAAAACTCACTCGTATTTTCCCCCCTGAAAAAATCAGATAAATAATCCATGGTTGATCACTGTTGTTACTTTTCTGGTACATTGGGGTGGAATCAGCAAAAAAAAAAACACCTCCTGCCAAGGTTCTTGTCCTACAATAAACAAACCAGTTTCAGTCTGCAGAGCTTTGACATACTATGACATTATAACCAGCACAATATATGGACAATCTGTTGTATGTATATTAAAAGTGATTATTGTAAACTTCACAGAGCTTTCTTTATAGGACAGCTGATTATTTGACTTTGAAATACAATAATTCTGGAAGGGAACGCTTTATGATAAATCTTGTGATTAAGGCAAAATGATAAAATTAGTAATCAATATCTAAGAGTGAGGGACTTCTTTACCTGTTTTTTAATTGAATAGTCATCTGGATCTTCAGTTTTCATTTTCTCAATCTTTTCTTCTTGCTGTTTTGCTTCTTTTTCATACAGAATCTTTTCTTTCGCCAAGCTGCAGACAAAAATAGAACAAATTTTGATTATTCTAATATACAAGTCTTCCTAATTGAAAATTATGCATATGGCAATACAATAGAATTTAATATATTGTGTGCTTCTTACATGAATATCACTTACACCACTCAATTTTTAAATGCTTCACTTTTAATCATATACCTTAAAACCATACATAATTATGATCCAAAGATTTGCTTAGATTTATAGTCAGTCTTAGTCAATGTAAATCTAGACCTTTTTTACTCTTAGGAAAATGTATCCCTCACACAATTATCACAAACCATATTTAAATAACTCCTTGGTTTTTGAAAAAGTTTACTTCACAATGTGATGGTCTCTCTGGAAAAAATCAAGAACTTAAAAAAGGAAATTCATGAAACTAATTTTCTGAATTCTAATTATTCTGCCAAGTAATGTTTTTCATTTCCTGTGAAGTCTAAAATAGAGAGAATTAGGATGCCTATGTTCAAGTATCTGACTTGTATGATTTGGAGGAAAGACCTCAGCTAGTGTTCAGCCTTCATTGGTCACTCAGGTTTGGTGCTTCAAATTCACTAGGTTGACCAGATATGTTTCCTACTAAAATACCTTCTTCTCTTACATTTGACCTAGACATAATTATGTCTTTAAGCTCTGAAGCAAAACTATTTATATACTTTGTATGGTACCTTCCCTAACAGTGGATAGTATGATGGTACATATATAATTTGATTGAAATCACAAGGCCACCTGTTTTGGTCTATAACAACTTACATATTAAATGTCATGATTGAAGTCCCTACAACCTAGGCTTACAATACTCCTAGTATTGTCTGAAATCCTGGGCTTTGTCACAACTTCTATGAGGAGTCTGATCAACTGTGTCATTAGCTCTGCAAGACACCCAGAGAAGTAATCTGATGACTGGTCCTTGACGGAAGAAGTCACAGCCACAGAAGGTTTGGCCAAACTCAATCCTTTACGTATTCTGAAAGCAATCTACAGTACTAGATGGATAGCATTCACTAACTTATGGGATGTTTGTAAATATGAGGACCAATAAACGAGAGGTGGCAGAATGTTCCATAAAGTTGGGGCCACTTTATACAAACAAATTTGGTGGCCCCAAATGAAACAGCAACATAAGAAGTGCTGAGATGAAGACAATAAAATGAACATACTGTATTTGAACAGGCAGGATCTTCAAGTTGATAACTGCTTTGATTTTATCATATTTATTAAAAACTGCCTTGAAGAATTATCACATTTAAGAAAAATTAAATTTGTTACAATTTACTGCATGTTACTGTCACTTTGATAGTTTGTAAAGGCCAGGATGAATTCAAAAATGAAGTCACCTTTGTTCTGGTTATTGTTGGAGGTGTGGGCCTGGATTTCTTTGGGTCCTGGCAAAAGAGATGTATTTTTCCATGGAGAAGGCCTGTAGTTCATTCTTGTGAGAAGAAGCCTGACTGCTATTAGTCTGGGCCAGGTTGGAAAGTACACATAGGCCTCAGCCCTCCTCCACACTTCCCAAGGAAAGGGGCACATTCCTGGGGCATTAACACCAGAGGGGCTGGTATAACATCTAGGGGTGGTCCCATAATTTCCATACTGTATTCCTGATTGGCTCTAGGTCTTGATGGGTGGCTGGTCCAGCACCATGGGGGATGGAGTATCAGGAGAGGGGGAAATTACTGTGATATGTTTTGTGGTGTGGTGTGTGCTTGCTGGAGGTTGAAGTTCTGTTCTTTTTCTGTTCTGCACTCCTTTGCTCAGCTTGCCTGGGAAGCGCCTTAATGTAGAATGTTACTCTAGAAGGGGGAGCCCTTTGGGGTCCCCCTTCCTCTCCTGAAAGGGAGTTTGCATGTAATCCTTTCCTTAAATACAATCTTAGCCTTTCAAGAAGTGACTGGAGTGTTTCCTTTGTGGTGAAAGTCCTGGGTTGTGGGAAGCAGAAGCAGCTCAGGCCAGGTAGAGGGGCTCCAGAGGGCCCAAACGCCAAAGACCACCTGATTCGACTCTTTCATATGAAGAGATGGAACAAGCAATTATTCCTTGGGGGGGGGCAGTGAATGTAATGAGTAATACCAAATAAGCAGAAATAGTATAAATAATAAAATGACAGCAAACCTTGATTTTTTCTGCTTAACGGAATCTACCACCAACCTAAAATATTCTGAAAACTATCCACCTTTGAGATCACCATCCTCCTGTTCTACAGTTTCAGAGTTAACTGTCCAGGATAAGTATTTCAGTCACATCATATACATCACACATCCACAGCATATCACCCAAAAGACAGAAAAAAACCTGATCACCCAGGAAACATCATATATAGGTTTATGATAGCAACTAGAAGATTAGAAAAATAATTTCATAATTGTGTTTCTTACAGAAAAGCAAATCAGTATTTTTATATACCCGATAACTCTAAAATAAATCTAAAAAGTTGTTATTCTAAAACTGATACCTTCATCTGGTTGTAAATATTAAAATTATACCAGCAAGAATGATTTAAATCTAGGCACTTTAAAATCAAATCCACCCTGCTACTAATCAATAACTTCTCTCTTGAGTAACGTTTGAGTTAAGAGGGGGGAAACCTTGACTAATCACTACAATATCTGAATAACACTAGATAAGTTTCATTTGAAGATAACTAACTTTGTTTTCCAATTATGCCCTTAACTTTATTGGAGGTTATATCAGACTAAACACTTCCAGAAACCTCTTCATTTTTATATGGGAAGTAAGTTGATCAATATCCTAGTGCTGATCTTCTGTTAAATACAGGACACAGTTACTGGGCCACAGAATTAATCGATCCTGTTGTCAACAATCCAGCAATATAAAATTTGCAAATCTGCAAAAGCAATTTAATAAA
>CP126896.1:79460000-79515000 GCA_030440675.1 Furcifer pardalis
TTCCAGGGCTCCATTTCACCCCGAAGCTCCATTTCACTCCAGAGTGGCTGGGGATGTACTTTGTGGTGAAATGGAGCCCAGGAAAAGCCTTGGACAAGGGGGAAATTGCTTCAGAGGTTTGCTATAGAGTGATGAAAATAGAAGAGGCTTCTATTTTCATAGCTCTATAGTGAAGAGCCCCCTCCGAAGCAATTTCCCCCTTCGTCCAAAGCTTTTCCAGAGCTCTGTTTCACCACAAAGTGCCTCCCCAACCACTCCAGAGTGGCTGGGGATGCGCTTTGGGTGGAAACGGAGCCCAGGAAAAGCCAAAAAGCCTTGGACAAAGGAGGAAATGGAGCCAGCCCCCTCTGAAGCCTTTCTAGGAGGAGAAGGAGGAGGTGGGCAGGGCCAGCCATTTTTACTACTGGTACACGCATACTGGTCCGATCCAGCTCATGCCCATCACTGAATAGTATGATTCGCATATACCAAGACAGTCATGCACATGTAGTTTCACTAAATATCTTTCAAAATGGTTCCAGTTAGCACACCTCTTTATCTAATGAGGTGAAGCTGTATGGATCAGCACAGAATACACAGTCACCAGTTCATCACAAAGGTGTGGTTATTACAAAATCCTACAAATTTACACCATTAATGGTCACATACCTTTGTTTCATGTTTCTGCTTAAACTCTATACCTACTCAACCATAAAAAAAATTTCTATTTTCTCATAAGTTGGGAACAAGGGACTCTCACACTTGTCCTTGCAAACCACCCAGAGAATACACCAAGTGCTATGAGGTGGTATATAAGTGTAATTGCTATTGTCCTTGCTAGTGGCTGACTATATTGTGCAACAGAAACATAGTTTGTCACTTGTACCACTTTGATTTCACATGATATTTGGTCACATAAAAAGCTGTCAACTGAAGGATCAACTGTCATTTTGCATACCTACAAAATCTTCATATAGCAACAAACAACCTTGATAAAATTATTTGATGTTATAAACAAGCCTAAAGCAAAAATGTTGTACTGTTTCACTTCATTCAAAAAGCAGTTTGCAGTGACTGGTACAAACAATCAGAATAGAATCGCAGAATATTAAACAGCTGATAATCAATCACTGGATATTCAGAAAACAGTGTTCATTTATCTGGCATAATTATTCTATAAATCTCAATTATAAACCTAAACGCGACATATTTTGAAAATCTCAACATGGCTAACCCACCCACTCTGATAGCAGAGTAGCTCATCAAACCAATGACTCAAGGCTATAAGTGCAAGCTTTGCTAAATACAGAAAACACAGAACTTCTAATGTATTGGTACCTCATTTTAATTCCAGTGTTTCTTTCTTGCTTAATATGCTTGCTAAATTCTTTTTATTCAATCTGTATATTTTCAGTTTTTAAATTTTTTTGTAAGCCATCTTCCATACTCTTGCATTTTTTTACCCATGTTATTTTTCTGTTTTATTTTTCTACAACCAGATAGTTATAGTAGTAAATGATTCAAATATAACTCTGAATACTTACTTTATGCAGCAGCCTAAGCACATTAACTTAGAAGGCAGCCTTACTTTTTTAACATGGTTGATGATCCTCGTCTAGAACAACAATCCTAAAAGACTGGATGTGAAATGAAATTTATGATCTTCACTTGAACACATTTACAAATACTAGGCAATAAAAACATATTTCTGATCCCAGCTCCTTTGCTAGATACTGTACAGTAGTTTAAAAATACTGGCTATGATCAAAAGATGTGAACGAAGAGATGGCTCTTGCTCCACATTTTGAATTTCTGAAAACTTCCCTCACCTCAAAATGTTGATGCTGCAATTTTAAGGTAATTTAACTGTTATTTAACAATTCTAAATAATGCTATGGATGGAACTTACCCAGATCTAAATAACAACTTGAGAACACAATACTGTACCAGTAAGTAATAATAACAACAGCACGTTTATCCTGAATTACAGGTGTTCAAACCACTGCATACAATCACCACATCAATATCTAGATACTCCTAACTCTGCTATTTAGGTTCTGATAGGATAGGGTAAACTATGATTATCAATAAAGGGGAGGGGGCAGAATCAGAAGATACATGTTGGATATATTCACAATGGTTGAACTTAGTTCATAATTACAGTACATAAATATCTAGTCTCATGGACTGTCAACTTGATCACTGAAGTACAGTATTTAGAAATTTTATAATTTAAGGATTAAAAGCAGTCAGTCATTAAAATCTGACAGTGCATAATATCTATTAACTCATAAAATATAAATCATTTATTTAACCAATATCTAACTTTTAAAGTCTATTCTAAGAAGATTTTCTGCTTCTTAAACACTGAGTTGTTCAAATACAAAGAAAGTAAACTCTCAAAGGTTAATTAGCAGACAGGCAATTTTAGACACCAGATCTGATTAGATATACAGTAGTTATCAGAAGTTTTGCTATCTTGTCAACAGGACAACATTACTCTGCCTTTTATACCAACAATATGACTTGTGGTATAATACAGTGTACAGTATTTCAAATACTATTTGAAAACACTGCTCAGAAATGCATCTCTATTTACTTTAATTCAATGAAGATAAAACTACCAATAGGTACTAGTCATACTTATTATACATTTCCTCCAGTATGCCTCCGAACACCATGGGCAAGAGAATACATATGAAAGAACATTGTTCCACTCACAGGCTTGTTGATTTCACACAGACATCTGACTGGCCATTCTGGAGCAGAATGCTAGACAAGACCAATCCAATAAAAATAAAAATACCTGAGTCTTTATGTTAAAGGGTAAAAACATATCTCCAAGAGAAAGTGTAGTGTAGTGGACAGAATTACAGACTAGGACTCAGGAGATCTGGGTTCAAATACCTGCTCCATCACAGAAACTTGTTGAGAGGAAGATAGAACTGATAAAACGTCTATTTTAATATTGTACATACAGTACCTTGGAAATCATACAGGGTCACTGTAAGTTATTTCAAACAGCTCATAGCACAACAGTATGGCTATTCATAAATAACAGCAATCTTTTAGAACTACAAGCAAAAAAAAAAACTTGGGGAAATTCCAATTTTGGAAAGGTACTTTCTAAAAGGGCTGCCTAGGATCAATACAGTAATACTCCGTATAACGCGAGTACCGTATATCGTTAAATCCGCATAACGTTACAAGATTTTCGGAAACATCTTGTATCGAGTAACGCGATTTTAACGTTACACGAAACAGTCGTTCTTAGCAGCAGGGTGGGTGGAAAGCTGAACGGGGTTCTCCGTTCAGCTTCCCAGCCACCCTGCAGCTACGGAGGCAGGGGTGGGGTGGCTGGAAAGCTGACGGGGGGCTCCCCCATCGGCTTACCCAGCCACCCCACAGCTGCGGAGGCATGGGCGGGTGGCTAGGGAAGCCGACAGGGAGTCCCCGTCAGCTTCCCCAGCCACCCTGCAGCTGTAGATCGGGTCCTCTGATCTCTCTGGAGGTGTTTCTGGGCTTCCCCAACGTCCTGAGCCAGTGCAGGAAGCCAGAATGTCAGATTTCGAATCCCGATGTTCTGGCTTCCTGCACCGGCTCAGGACGTCGGGGAAGCGCAGAAACACCTTGGATCGGGTCCCCACACCTCCCTGGACCCGGCGGGGGGGTCAGAAACCCCAAAATTGGTAAAAAAAACGTCCATTTTTTTTTACCAATTTTGGGGTTTCTGACCCCCCCACCGGGTCCAGGGAGGTGGGGAAACCCGCTCCAAGCTGTTTCCAAAGTTCTCCCACCTCCCTGGAGGCAGCAGCAAGCCAAAATGTCAGGATTCAAATCCCGATGTTCTCGCTTCCTGCAGCCTCCAGGGAAACAGGGCTTTTTTTAACATTGTGTGTTCAATGTATCGCCCAACGTTAAAACCCGAATAACGACGGGACTTGTGGAACCAAGTCATAACGTTATTCGGGGTACTAGTGTATACATCTCCCATAGGTTCATGATGCAAAATTCTATAATCAAGGCTTGTAGATTTGTAATTATGGTACGTCAGCTACATTTAAACAAGAGTGTTAAAAATTGTTAATGTGAATTGTCTTAGTCTCATTCTAATCTACTAGTGTCACTTTCATTTAATCATAGGGAAACTATAGGCAAATGTCAGTACTATTTTCACACAGTATAACATGCTGTGTCCACAGCAGTTTTCAAATCCACTGCGATTTTGAAATATCTAAATAAGGATTCATTTGTTCTTTATATTATCTAAATCAGAATGTACTGAATGTAGCCTAATGATTAAACCATTTTAATATTAAACAAAGGCAACATAAATGCAGACACAGTACTCTTTAACAATGTAGTTTTATTTAACAAATGTAAGCTATCAGGCTTGTATAGAAAAGGGATGTATCACTTTACCACATAACCTCTGCACAACTACTGCACAACTGTCCATTCAAAACCAACAGTGCATTATTCAGCTCACATATAAGGGGTGGGAGAATAACTTTTCTACAGAACAGCTGTACAATATTAGGAAGAGAAACTCTAAATAAGAGTTTACTGAAGCAGACTAGAAAGGGAATATGAAAATACAGTAATACCTCAGATAACATTAGTATCGAATAACACTAAAATCGCATAACATTAAGCAATCTGGGGGGAAGAATTGCATCGGATAACATTAAGATCCTATGGGATGCATCAGATAACAACCGCTAAAGCCTGTGTGGTTACAATGTATCTCTATGGATCCCATAGGATTTTAACATGCATTGGATAACACTAAAAATCGTATAACACCAAGACTTGTGGAACCAGGTTTTAGTGTTATCTGAGGTTTTACTGTAATTAAAAAACAGTGCAATAAAATGTTTTCAAGGAAAGTATAATTTCATCCAAAAGAGGGTGGGCCTGTATTCCATGATCTGCCTTTTGACTGGCCAGGAGCATCTTTGTTTTGTCTAGAATAGTGGTTCCCAATTACACTAGTACCCCGGATAACGTTATGACTTGGTTCCACAAGTCATGTCGTTATCCGGTTTTTAGCGTTGTCCGATACATTGATCAAACAACGCTAAAAAAAAAGCCCTGACGTCAGGGACAAACCACGCCGAGGCAAGGCTCAGCTTGTCCGAAATTCCCCCGCCCCTGGGGGGGGGGGGGAGATTTCGGACAAGCCGAGCCCTGGGTAGGCACGCGATCGCGCGTGTCGTTCAGGGTTAGGGCAAGATACGGAGAAGACCTCTGTATCCTGCCCTAACCCCAAATGACGCGCCCCCCGATGTTCCGAAAGGGTAAGGATCCTTACCCTTTTGAAACATCGGGTGGCTTGCAGGCGCGTGCGCGTCGCTGGGTTAGGGCAGGATACAGGGGAGACCTCCGTATCCTGCCCTAACCCCCATCGACGCATGCCGCTCACCCGATGTTCCGAAAGGGTAAGGATCCTTATCCTTTGGAAACATCGGGCGGCTTGCAGGCGCGCGTGCGTCAGTGGGGTTAGGGCAGGATACGGGGGAGACCTCCGTATCTTGCCCTAACCCCCACTGACACGCGCCGCTCGCCCGATGTTCCAAAAGGGTAAGGATCCTTACCCTTTTGAAACATCGGACGGCTTGCAGGCATGCGCGCGTCGGTGGGGGTTAGGGCAGGATACGGAGGTCTCCCCCGTATCCTGCCCTTACCCCCACTGACGCGCGCTGCGCGCCCGATGTTTCGAAAGGCTAAGGATCCCTGTACCCTTTCCAAACATTGTGGGGGCGGGAACTGGGGGGGTTGGATTGGGTAGATGTTCACCCAATCCAACTCCCACTCCACGCATACGCTTGTACAGGATAACGCTAAAAATCACGTTATTCGATACAAGATTTTTCCAAAAATCTTGTAACGTTATGCGGTTTTAGCGCTATACGGTACTAGCGTTATCCAGGGTATTACTGTAGTTTTTTCTATGTACCACTTCAAGAAAGACCTCAAACTTGTGTATCCCTTATTGCAGGAACGTTAAATATCGCGTACCCCTTATTGCAGGAACGTTAAATAAAAAATGAAATCAGGTGTATTTTATATTTATTATCATCAAAAGACATTCTATTGACAGAGAACACATGTTTCATTAATGTGACAAATGTGCACATTGACAATGAAGAGCAAATAGGCAGGAACGGGGGCTGCCGCGATCGGGTGACGCGAGACGTAGGAAAAACTGCCACGGTGGGAGAAAACGCTTGATGCATACGATTGACTTACCTACTGATCGTTTAATTAAATTGAATGATTTTTTGGCAATTGTTATTGCATTATTGTTTTTTAAGGATTTAATATTTTAGTTAAGAGATTGCTGCGCATACCCCTTGATGCAATCTCGTGTACCCCTGGGGGTACGCGTAGCACTAATTGGGAACCACTGGTTTAGATCAGAGGTTCTTAAACTTTTAAAGCCATGAGCCAGGTCATACTCCCTCAGATTCTTGAGGTGCTGGACTGGTGGTTCCCCACCACTCTTGAGGCACTGGACTGGTGATCTCCACCCAAAAAAAGGGCCCCCACCCCCACTTACCAGCCTGAAGGAGCTGCGTCATGTGGGTGAAAGAAATGCAGCCGCTGGAAATGCCCCTGCAGCTGCTTCTATTGCTGCTGCAATCCTTGTCTCCTCTACTTGGCTTGGCATGTCCCTAACAGTGCTCTGTAGCAGGGCAGATTACAACATCTGCCCTCCTACAAAGTGCTGTTAGGGACATGCCAAGCCAAACAGAGGAGACAAGGACTGAGGAAGTGGCAGCATAAGCGGTGGCTGGAGAAAGTGTGTGTGCTGGATGATTTGGTGCCATGGGCCACATCTGGCCCACGGGCCGTAGGTTGAGGATCTCTGGTCTAGATTAAGCCTCAGTTAATCACCAGCATGTGCTCTATTTCTGACCTCAAACATCAGTTTAGAATTGTAACAGCTTCCCCTGATTTGGATGGAAAGGAGAAATAGAGTCAGGTGCCATCACCATACTGAACCTCAAAATTTTATAGTTTCACCTTGCAGTTTTGCATTTATGTGATATAAGGGACAAGATAGAGCTCTGAAGCACTCCACATCCCTCAGTAGCATCTTTCCAGTTTGTTCCTTCAAGGAGGACTGGAGCCATTTTAAACAATCTACTGGCAAAACAAAACAAATTCTCCTCCCCACTACCAAGGATAAAACACTGAGTAATTTAAAGACTAACAAATCCGTGTATATGTTTTAAAGAATATCCAACTGGTATCTGTGCTAAAGAGGTAGAATGAAAGTATAAAGGTAAAGTTCTCCTTGCTCAAAAACCAGTCATATCCAACTATAGGGGATGGTGCTCATCTTAGTTTACAGCCAAAGAGCCAGTGCTCTCTGCATATGCAGAAATTTCCATGGTCATGTGGCAGGCATGACTAGATGCCAGAGCACATGGAACACTGTTACCTTTTCTGCCAAGGTGGTACCTATTTATCTACTTACAATTTCTGGCTTTCAAACTGCTAGGTTGGCAGGAACTGGGACATACCCAGCCTCAAATTAAGGTTGTGTGGCTATGATCAAACACAGACCCAGATGCTGAAATTCTGTTGCTGATTGTAGTAAGTAGACTAAAGTAGATCCACTATTCTGTGGAGATTTAGTAAGTCAACTTCTCCTTACTTTCCACTGATTCAATGGGCCTACTCTAGTAACAAATAACTACACTAATGTAAGTGATAAATAAAGTAGCAGCATTTGAATCAGTGGAACATTGTATCCCAGCAGAATTTTTCAAAGCCCAAAAAGATGATGGAATCAAATTATTTCATTCTATATGCCAGCAGATTTGGAAAACACAACGTTCACAAGATTGGAAAAGATCAGTATACGTTCCAATCCCAAAAAGGGCAATGCCAAAGAATGTTCAAATTATCGAACAATTGCCCTCATCCCACATGCTAGCAAGGTTATGCTCAAGATAACACAAGATAGATTGCAGATGCACGTGGAGAGAGGACTACCAGAGGTGCAGGCTGGTTTCAGAAGAGGCAGAGGAATTAGAGACCACATTGCCAACATAGGTTGGATCATGGAGAAAACAAAGGAATATCAGAAACAAGTTTATTTCTGTTTCATTGACTATACCAAGGCCTCTGACTGTGTGGACCACAACAAAATGTGGCAAGTAATTAAAGAAATGGGAATAACGGAACACCTTTTATGCCTCATGAGAAATCTGTACATGAGTCAAGAAGCAACAGTTAGGACAGAATACGGACCGAATACGGAATGACAGAGTGGTTTGGAATAGGAAAAGGAGTAAGACAAGGCTGCATTTTGTCACACTGCTTATTCAACTTATACACATGGCACATAATACGCAATGCAGGATTGGACAAAAAACAAGTGGGGATTATAATTCTGGGAGAAACATCAACAATTTGAGATATTCAGATGATACTACCCTAATGGCAGAAAGTGAGGAAGACCTAAAGAAAATCCTGCTTAGGTTGAAAGAGGAGAGTGCAAAAGCTGGCTTGAGACTCAAGATCAAGAAAACCAAGATAATGGCAACAGGCCCTATCAGTCTCTGGAAAATAAATGGGGAAGAAGTAGAAGCAGTGACAGACTTTACATTCTTAGGATCTGAGATCACTGCAGATGGTGATTGCAGCCATGAAATAAAAAGGCAACTGATTCTTGGGAGGCAAGCTATGAGAAACCTGGGGAACATAGTTAAAAGTAGAGACATCACCTTGCAAACAAATATTCTCATAGTCAAGACAGTGGTATTCCCGGTGGTAATGTATGGTTGTGAGAGCTGGACCATAAGGAAAGCTAAGTGCATAAGAATAGATGCCTTTCAAATGTGGTGTTGGAAGAAAGTTTTGAGAGTCCCCGGACAGCAAGGAGAACAAATACCGTATTTGCCGGCGTACAAGACGACGGGGCGTATAAGACGACCCTCCAACATTTCCACTCAAAATATAGTTATATACTTGCTGTATAAGACTACCCCCTCTTCCGCACACCTTCCACACACCAAATAAAACGTAAAAGAACATCAGATTTGATTTCAACATGTTAATTTATATTCAAATGCTTATGACATGCAGAAAAACTGTCACAAGGCTGCATGTTATCAGACATGTACAGTAAACATAAAACAGTGCAAGTTTATTAAATGTTATTCACCAAAGACAATTCACTAAAGCTGAATGGAACAATAAACCTATGGGAGCTGCCATGCTGTTTGTTTTCTAATCTGTTAACCAAACTGGAACTGTCAATGATAGAAAGAAGATAACAAATAGAGGGAGAGAGCAAGTGCCAGGCAAGTCCCTAGCAAGTTTGATGGCGTGACAGTTTCCCTTTAAAAGCCTTCTAACTCCTGTTCGTCATCTGATATTAAAAGTTGTTATCCGATCCATCCCATAGGACCTTAACGTTATTCGATGCAATTCTCCTCCCCAGATTGCTTAACATTATCCGAGGTAAACTTTATCCAAGGTAAACGTTATCCGAGGTATTACTGTATTTTATTCAACTGAAGTGTACCCGGCGTACAAGACGGCCCCCCACTTGGAGGCATGTTTTCCAGGGGTAAAAAGTCATCTTATATGCCAGCAAATACGGTAGGTCAATCTTTGATTTGATTTATTCAATTTATATGCCGCCCTACTTGGTGAAACCAACTCAGGGCGGCTCACAACATACAATCAAATACAATATAAGAGTTCAATACAATATCATAATATCATAAAATACAGTACAACAAAATAAATATAAACACAGTGTAATCAATGTACAATCCATAAACAATACTCAGTACAGAATAGACAATACTATATAATCACAATACAGTACAAAATACCATTCCAATGTTAATCTACATCCTCTCTACCACAACCACAATTAAGTCCTGATGCGGCTGTGGCAAAATCCTACCCCCTGGTGGTCTCTATGCGGCAGCGGGGCAAGTCCTGCAATCCCGGGCTTCCTTTTCATACGTCGGCCAGGGGCAGAGTCCCAGGAGACAGAGGTGCTCCCAGGGCAGCTTTTGTAGGCGTCAGGGGCACAGATGTTGTTTGTCCCGTTGGTCTTGACATCCTCTGAGCAGATATGAGCTTCAATTCCACTGGCTCAGATCCAGGAAGAGCTCCATGGCAAGAACCAAACATTCTAATTTTTCTTGAGAAGAAAAGCTGAAGACAGGTGGTGGAGTGGCTGCAGGGGGAAGGTCTTCTTTGCGGTTGAATTGCCTGCCACCAGGTGTTCTTTTATCAGCTTCCGGGCTGAGGTGGAAGGGGCCCGGAGGGAGGGCGGGAGCAGCGCCTCACTGCCCGCAGCTGAGTCCATCTCTGGGCGAGGTGAAAAGGGCCCGGAGGGAGGGCAGGAGCGTCCTCTCGCCGCCCGCTGTCGGCTGCTCTTTTATCAACCTCCGGCCCGAGGTGGAAGGGCGGAGGGAGGGCGGGAGTAGCGCCTTACCGGCCGCAGCTGACTCTGTCTCCGGGCGAGGTGGAAGGAGCCTGGAGGGAGGACGGGAGCATCCTCTCGCTGCCCACTGTCAGCTGGTCTTTTATCGGCCTCCGGGCCAAGGTGGAAGGGGCCTGAAGGGAGGGTGGGAGCAGCGCCTCACCGCCCGCAGCTGAGTCTGTCTCCGGGCGAGATGGAAAAGGCCCGGAGGGAGGGCAATCTTAGAAGAAATCAAACCTGACTGCTCCTTAGAAGGTCAAATAGTAAAGATGAAGCTAAAGAACTTTGGACATCAAATGAGAAGAGAGGATTCACTTGAGAAAATCTTGATGCTGGGAAAGGTGGAGGGCAAAAGAAGAATGGGGCAGAAGACAGAGGCACCTGCAACTTGCTATACTAAGTAACAGGATATCAGCCAGCAAGTCATAAAATGGCATAAGTATTGGAATGGCGGGTGGTGGTAGAGTGGGACATGTTGTGCTGATCATTTTCATTCACATACCAAAATAGGTCTGATAGATTACCATCACACTTGCACAACCAATTATTTATTTATTTGTTTGTATTTCTCCACTGCCCTTCTCACCAAAGTCACTCAGGGCAGTTTACAAGTACTGTAATAAAGAAACAAAAAAAATGACAATAAAACACAACTACCTAAAAACCTCAAAACTGTTAAAATTAAAATTTAATTCCTACACAGCCATCACTGTGCCAATAGATTTGATAGTAAGGTTGCAGTAGAATCCACAGTAGAATCCACAGTTCCACTACTATAAAATTTAATGCATTTAGCATGGGGAAAACCAAATTCCTAAAATAAATTTGTAGACTCATTAAAACTATCAAGGATATGTTGTAGAGAAATCTATAAAAGGAGCTTATATAATAATTCTTACCCAATTTCTTTTTAAAATGAAGAGGAAAAGACCAAAGACAGCCTAGCAATAAAAACATTTACCATATATACTTGAGTATAAGCCAACCCGAATATAAGCTGAGGTACCTAATTTTGACTTGAGAAACCAAGAAAATAGATTGACCCAAATATAAGCCGAGGGTGGCAAATGCAGCAGCTGTTAGTGAGTTTCAATAATCAAAATATGGTACATGAAAATAAGATGCAGCGAAAGGAGTTTTCTCCATGCCGATTGAGATGCACCGACGACAGGACAGGAGAAGTGGGTGGTGAAGGTTATTAACCGCCACCACCTTTTTCCAATCGCACTCAGTGACCCCAGTATAAGCTGAGTCCACTTTTTTAACCTCATTTTTAGGACTGAAAAACTAGACTTATACTTGAGTATATACAGTACACACTGCCCAACATCTACTTTTCTCAATTACCATAATGATTTTGCAAGCTGCAGGAAACAATCAACTCTGGAACAGCACTAACATTTCCAGGATCTGGACACTAAAGTATCTGTCAAGCAAAATTATTGATGGTAGTTACAAAGCATCATTTCTCTGAACAGCTCTCTGTGGTACTGTTACTTTAGCAGTACATAAGCTAGGATAGGGAAACTAATGCCTGAAAATCCCATAGCAAATTTCTGTAGGGATCAGACCTAAAATCCCTTTTGATTTTATCTTTCACATGTTTAGTTTATGATGAGCACTCTGAAGTATGTTCAGAGCAATAAAATCTTTGTCACAAACTTATACATTCAGGAAGTACTGCAACTAGACTGTGATTGCCAAATATCATTTTTGGGAAAGCAAAACATAAATTATATTTTACCAAAAAGCAGAAAAACCTATACATTAGATCAATGGTTCCTAACATGGAGCATACACCCAGCTGCGGAGGCATGGGCGGGTGGCTAGGGAAGCCGACAGGGAGCTAGATTCCTAAATCACTGAGCTATCCAGTCCACTAACAGCAAGTATACAGTACAGTGGTACCTCACTTAAAGAGCATAATGTGTTCCATGAGATTGCTCGTTAAGTGAGTTTGCTCTTTAAGCGAAACACCATTGTAAGTGACCAACTGTGACTTCGGGGGGGGGGGAATTGTGAACCCCAATTTAGTTGTTAAGCGAGTTTTTAGTTGGTTTTAGTTGTTAAGCAAGTCGACCATTCAGAGAAAATCCTGCTCTTTAAGCGAGTTACTCTCTAAGCAAGGCACTCTTTATGGGAGATTTTATGGTATAAAATTAAGTGGAAAGGACACTGCTGGTCACAAGAAAATATTGTATTATAATATTTGTTGTTCAGTTGCATAGTCGAGTCCGACCCTTTGTGACCCCATGGACCACAGCATGCAAGGCACTCCTATCTTCTGACATTCTCTGCAGCCCGCTCAGCTCTATGCCCACTGTGTCAACAATGCCATCTAGCTACCTCATCCTCTGCTGCCCCCTCCTCCTTTTGCCTTCAATCTTTCCCAGCATTAAGGCCTTCTTGAGTACAGTACAGTATTATAATATACAGTACAATGATTCAAAACTATCCAGGTATCAATTTCATTTCTAGACCATATTTCTCTTGATAAGATGAGAAAGTTCAGCATAAAATTTATCTGGTGAAATCAGGTGTCCTTTCCCAGGTGAAAACAGTATATGGCATTTATCTGTGGATTCATGGCAGCAAAGTGATTGTTCAGTTACAGCAATTACAGCACTTGGGGGGCGGGGAGAGACTATAAAAACCAAGCAGTCTGAATAAAGGACAGAGATAACTGGAAGGAACACAAGAAAAAGTTCAGCCAACATCTCCTTTACTTCGGAAGTATGTTCATCAGATCATCACCTCAGAAATTAATCTCCCTTCTCTTACTTATACAGAAAATATGTTGCAGGCAGTGAATATCTTTCTTGGGATGTTTTCAAGGTGAATGCAGCTTTTTACAGACTGCGACATTCTGAAATGAATTTATGTTAATCCTTTGCCATGTTCACCTCAGCTTGTAACAACCAAGATAATTCTGGTGAGCAGATTTAAGATGATCAAATTACCTTTATATTTAAACATTAAAATAAGACGAATTACTTCATGAACTTGCATCACTTGGTAACATATTCTGAATGTTCCATTCATTTAAATTATGTCTTGATGCTTCATTATCAAGTGACTACAAAAAAAATATGAGAAAAGGAGAGAACAAGGCGCACATTTGTGAACCAATCTACCTTTGTGCATACTGCTCCACTCTGTTATGACTATGGTTAGAGAATCTGAGATGTCACTCTTTTCATAGTAATTAATTCTTGAGCAAGCTACTCTTATTTGCCATATGTAAAGAGCAAACACAATAATTTCTGGGTTCAAATTCTCACTTGGTCACTACATTTGCTGGGCAATCTTGGGCCTATCATTCTCTCTCAGTTTGTGTTACCTCTCAGAATCATTGTAAGAATAAAGGGGGAAATGAATGCCAAGACTGAGGTTTAAAAGAGCAAACAACAATACATTACAAAAATCGCTTTAAATAAGATAATTTTAAGGTAAATCCATTTTGTACTTATAGCTGGATTTAGAATTTCACTCTGAAAGAAACAGGTTTAAAACGTTTCATCACTTGGGCACTTGGTATGAAGTCCCACTTTGCCCTAAGGTGAAAAACAAAACAGGACATCTATGGCCTGGGAACTAATATAATGCAGTGGTCCTTCATTTGCTTTCCACATCGCAACATGAGACTGATCCAGTTCCAAGAGACACTTTCTGGTCCTGAGCCCTTTGGGCACCCAAACTCTCCTTAGCCCCAGGCCAGTGTTGATGAAGCTGCTGCCCTCCATCAAGATGGCTCCAATTAGGATTTAATCCACTTGGGGACCATCACCCTTCCCTATGGACTGCCACCCAAGGCCATGAGTCCTCAAGGTTGTCAGCTTAGCTAACCACCACCTGAGAATTGGTGCTGAGTTGTTGGCAGTAGGGGTCTACTCTGTTACCATGGGAGGATAACCTGGCCAGACACACTCAGTTTTATGACTATTTTTATTTATTCTGAAAACAGACAGGTAAAACTAAAGCCCTCCTTTGCTCAAAAGAGTCGTGTCTGAATCTAGGGTGAAGTCTTCATGTCCGTTTACAAAGACACAGCACTGTCAGTGTCTGCAGACTTTCCCATGGTCATGTGGCAGGCAGGACTAGACTGTTTACTAGACTGTTTAGTTTCCCACCAAAGTGGTACCTACTTATCTACTTGCAATTTCTTGCTTTCAAAATGCTAGGTTGACTTTACTTTACTTTACTATTCATATTTGCTATCCCGCCCCAATCAGGCAAGCCCGACTCTGGGCGGCTTACAGCATAGATTAAAAACATATCAATATTTAATTTTTTAAAAAAAATTCATGAAAATTAAAACAGTATTGGGGGTATGATCAGAAAGGGTGGATTATCTCTAGACTAGCCACCCCACATGGGATCCCCCATTCCTGGATCCCCACACTTGACAGGAGCTGGGACAGAGGATGGGAGCTCACCCAGTTGTGCAGCACTCAGGGCTCGAACTGCTGACCTGCCAACCTTCCAGTCGTCCAGTTCAGCATCATAATAGTCAATATAGGACCAGACTAAGCCTGGGGAGACCCAGGCCCAACTTCCACCCACCCATGAAGCCTGGCAAATCCTGACTTAAGTCAGGCGCTTAACCTTCTTCTTCCGTGTCTAGGCCTGATGTGAAGCTGCCAAAAAGGAGGGCACCTTTTGGTGAGTTCATTCTGCAACCCAGCGGGTCTCCTCTGAGGAGCCTCCCGCTTCGGGAAGGAGGGAGGGAAAACCGGCAGCCGACCGCTGTGGAGTCGGCCCCAAAAAACGTGCTGGCGAACCCGCCGAGGCCTGGACTACCTGGGATACTCACCGCTTCACGACGCCCGTTTTTATTTTGATCTGCCGGATGCGCGGGTCGGCCATAGCTCGGCCCACAAAAGGCCCAACACGACCCCTCAGGCTTACCAAACTCCACCACCAGTCTCCTCACGCAGAACACAAACACCTCTGCGCATGCGCGGGAGGCCTACACACGCTCAACCGTCGCCTTTACAACGTACGCTCCGCCACAAAGTGGACTGTACCATTTTAAAAAAGGGGGGGTTGTAATAATGACAACTCAAGGAACAAGACTGGGGAAGCGAATAATTAAGGAGTCTCTCTCCCGTGAAGTTACTGTCTCGTTACATCGCGTCTCGTCCCGCAGGGGGAAGCGCTCGCCTTCGCTTTATCCCTTTTTACAAAGTTGTGGGACAGGTTTTTTTTTTTGAGGCAGAGCTACTCGTTTGTAATGTGTGCCACAAATGTCTCTCACCCCAAGGTCTGATGAAGTGGACTTGATCCACGAAAGCTAACAGTGAAAATATAGCAGTTAGTCTTTAAAGTGCTACTGTGTTTTTTATTTTACTTTATTTTATTTTGTTTTCTAAGATGTCTCACCAAGCAATGCAGGTGGAAGGGCAGCACCAGATCATCTGAACTGCATTTCCCATAAGCGCTTCTCGCTCAGCTTACTAGCTAAGGCTTCTGGGAGTTGAAGTCCAAAAGATCTGGGTCGTCCTCATCCGAACCAAGGAAAAAGTGTTTTTTCCTTTCCTGCTGTCGGTGTCGTCTTCTCGTTGTCTGAACGCTAAAATTAATATTGTTTTCAAATGGTAGCCGTGTTAGTCTGCACAAGCATATCAGAGAGTAAACAAAACAAAAAGACAAAGATTTTTAAGGCGCCACAACGTTTTTTGTCTTTTTGTTTTGTTTACTCTCTAATAATTAACATATATCCGTTTAAACAAACATCGTGTCCCCTGAAAACTTAATGTGGAAATAAATTACATGAGTGACCAGTGTGTTTACAACCGTGTCCATTTTTACTGCGAGTGCTGTTTATGATAGAACAACATTCAACATTAACTTTGCAATTACTATTTCATTTTGGAGGAAACGTAAAAATAATATAAATAGTTTCTGGGGGAGGGGAGTGTTCTAGCAGATTTAACTCTGAACATCTGGTGTCATTGAATTCTGTTTCCTATCAAATAGGTACAGAGTATTACATTTTGGACAATCAAATACTGAAATTAAATCCCAATTAAATTCAGTGGTGCTTACTTCTGAGTAAATATGTCTATACCCAACAGTAGACAAAACTGTAGTAACCTTTGCTTCTTTTCCATTACTATATCAGTTTGCATTCCATATCTGTTTGCATTTCTCAGAAATTCCTTTGGTTTCAAGTGGAATTAATAAAGTCAAGAACTGTGCTGATTTTGGATCAACTCCAAAACATTTTAAAAAGATTTGACCCTTTTTTTGTGTAACCTGTTTCATCAACCCTTTATTTTAAAAAAGCTTCCTCTTTTAAAGTCAAACCATCTATGTTGGGAGTTCCTTGCCAAATTTCCATAAACATGTAACTTAAATTGAACAGCACGGTGATAACTACCTCCAGTAAGTTCCACTCCTTCATTTTATGTTAGATTTGGCTTTTCAATAAAACAGCTGTTAGTTTGTTCCATCACATACAGCAAAAACAAAAAGGATTGTGGTACATAGAATGGTGGATTGTGGGTTCTACATGGGATTAAGTCTAGGTTTGCATTTTTTTTTCTTTGTCTGGTCAATGGCAAACTGTTTTAGAACAGTCATGCTGATTATCTAGAAATTTTACCTCTTGTTTATGAACAGAACATTTAATCAGCTTCTACAAAGTTAAGTGACTTCACCTAACCTTTTTCTCCTTTGGAGGCTTCCTAAGATTACATCCTTCATCTTAGTATCTAGTACAGTATTTCTCATCAGGCATTAATGTGATAGCCTGATCTCAACAAGAAAACACTTTCAGGATATGTTTGGAAGAATTGGTCCCTTTGAGGTTTCTGCTTTATCTTCACTCGGATGTAAAAGACACCAGCTGCCACTGGCTGATCCCCACTGAGGCTTCTAAATCTGTAACAAGTGTGAAAAGACTTCAGACTCAATCTACTTTTCTTTACTATAATGCTGTGATCCACTGATCAGAAATAGATAGAAAATAATGGTGGGAGTGAAACTATTTAACTAGAATAAGTGTTCAGCTTCACAAGATTTAGAAATCCCACATTCTCTACACAGTCTGGTGTTCTTTTGTGATGACAGCACCCTCTGCTAGCTCCTCCAATCTACCCTGGTGCTGGATGTTGTACCCAGGCAGCCAAAGCCTGGAGATAGCCATCCTACCACTTTCACCCACAATGAGGAGCTTCCTTCCCTGATCTGCTGTAGTAGTGGAGACAGGCAGCACACAGCATGAGAAGGAACTACTACAAGTCTCTGTAATGCAGGCCAAGTTGTCAGGTTAGATCTTGAATCTATTGGACCAATGTGACATTCAGAAGCCGCCACTTTTGCTGGCTGATCTCAGAAATCTGGTTATTTATTTATTTAGATTTATTATCCCGCCCCAATCAGGCAAACCTGATTCTAGGCGGCTTACAAAAAGAAAAAGATCACACGAGTGCAAAACAAACTAAACAATCCCACTATACCCCTACAAATTCGGACATTTATAGAGGGATTTGCCAGAAAAGCTCTACCGGTTAAGATCTGTCAGCAGCAGAGTGACAAAGGGAGCAGAAAAGGGGCAAGGTGAGGAAGGAGACAAGTTATGCTAGATACAAATTCTTCCTGGGATACAGCCAGCAGAAAGTCAGGCATTGTAGCCCTAGGTAACTTTCTTGCCTTCTTAAATTGGGAGGAGTTCTGGATTCAGCAGGGACTGTGGTGGCTTAGTGGTTAAGATGCTGAATTTGACAACTAGAGGGTCAGCAGGTCAGCAGACCTGAGTGCTGTGTAACAGGGTGAGCTACTGTCTCTGCAACCTAGCACTTCGAAAGTAAGAAATTGAAAATAGATAAATAGGTATTGCTTCAGTGGGAAGATAACAGCATTCTGTGAGCTCCAGCATCTAGTCATGCCTGCTACATGACGATTGAAACATCTGCAGATGCAAACAGCACTGGCTTTTTGGCTATAAACAGATTAACCTTGGGCCCTAGAGTCAGATACAACTGGCTTTTGAGCAAGGGCAACTTTTACCTTGGTTCAGCACAAGTCCAGCTAATTGCTCCCTCAAATGGTCTTCATATTATCTTGGCTAGTTAGTCTTGTGCTCTAAATGAACAATGAGTAATGAAGTTTTGTTTGGTTTCTTTCAATTTTAACAAGAACTTCCCAACATTTGCAAATTTCTTCATAAAATTGGTAGAAATAATTTGAAATGTTGAAAGCTTGATGAGAAAAAGCACAATGAACATATTTGTACATTTCTAATTGGATCAAGTGATAAAGACAGTTGGGAGCTCTAATCTACCGTAACATAATTACGGAAATGCTGAAAGAACTTGGGGAAATGGGGGGATGGAAAGCACCCTGAAGTCTCACCTTACCTTCTTGATAAGCCTTCATTTGAGGAAGAGATGAAGACAGGTACTTACAATTGTATCAAGATACAGTAACTGGAAATCTAATATGAACTACTGTTTACTGAATTAAAGTAGAGTGTGGGAAATTTACAGCTACAGCCACTTGTACTGGATAACGGAAGTTATGATGCACGCATAAGGTTCCTGCCCTTGCAAGCACCTTAAGTGTGTTAGTTATGATAGGTTACCATTGGGTCAGATATCCCATGTTTTATCAGTAATCATTTCATAAACAACAGTATGATATGGCCAGAACATCACTGCAGTGTGCAAAGCAGCATCAGAGGGAAGTTGAAAGTGAATTAAAACCATAAGTCACGTTATGGAAAGGGTTGTTTATTTTATTTATTTATTTATTTATTTATTCATATTTATATGCCGCCCTACTCACCAAAGCAACTTAGGGCGGTTTAACATGGCATAACAGAACATTAAAACATTCATCTAATGGTAAGATTCTCAGAATCAAAACCTTCCCCAAAAAGTTCAGATTAAAATTTAAAAATTTAAAAATTCAACAATTTAAAAGATTAACAGATTTAAAAAGTAAAAGGTTAAAAGATTAAAAGATTAAGGGGGGCTCAGATTAACCAACCGGGTGGGGTCATCGAGTGGTCAGTACCTCATACCTGCCCTGCCAGCCAGTTTTTACACCCTTCCTGAAGGGCAGTAGTGACGTCTGGAGGCGTAGCTCAGTTGGCAGGAGGTTCCATAGAGCCAGAGCGGACACAGAGAAGGCCCTCTTTCTGGTGCCAGAGAGATGTGCCTTTCTGGCCGATGGAACAACTAGAGAGTCTCTCTGGTCCGCTCTGGTGGGATGGAGAGATATTCTTGGGGTGATGCGGACTCTTAAATATTCTGGCCCACTATCATGTAAAAGCTTGCTTCACTAATCTTTCCACTTCTTAAAGTGCAATGAGTGAGATTCTTTCCCCGACTCTCTTTCTCTTTGTCTCCATCTTCTTTAAACAACCTGCTGTTTCTGCCCCTTTTCATTCAACCCTCCAATATCTAATAATTGTGTGCTGTCAAGTCATTTTGACTTATGGAAACACTCTTCTGAGTTTTCTAGGTAGACAGGTTTTCCATTCCCTTCTTCTGGAGCAGTGGTGTAGCATGGGATTCAGCCACCCGGGGCGGAGGCCAAATTCGCCGCCCCATGGGTTGGGCCCAGGACGGTGTCGGTGTGAAATATTGCTGCCCCCCAAAAAAGTGCCGCCTGCACCAGGCCACCCCCTGATAAGCCACTGTTTTTAAGGATGAAGGAGGGATCGGGATGCCCCAAAATTCTAACTTTTTAGGAGGTTGGTCTCTACCATGTCCCGCACCTGCTTCCAATACTTCCTGGGGAACTTGTACACAGCGCAAAGCCCCTGCAAACCCATTTTAGCTGACCTCCTGGCAAAGTTGCTGTGGTTGCCTATGGGTGCCACCATCTCAAAGCACCTCATTGCAGGCGACGTCCTCACCAGGTACACCGCCAAATGCGGTCCCTCCAGAAACAAGTGCTGCCGACCAAAGCAGCCCAAAGTGGGGTGGGAATCTTTCAGGTGTGCAAAGTCCACGCTTTGCACATGAAGACGCGACCTCCACACACTCTGGGAAAGTGCGCTCTTCCTTTGTATACAAATGCGATGAGAAAAATTCAGATTTTTTTAAAAAATAGCTTTTGCACGCTTGGGTGTCCCCTGTGCACATTATTGTGTAACTCGGGAGCTGTACACAGAAGTGTTTGCGGGAATTGGGAGGGAGAGAGACTCCTCAAAGTACCCGTGTGGGTGACGCCCCCACATGGGCAACACCCCCAAAATATACCTGGGTTAAAGGTAAAGGTTTCCCTTGCTCAAAAGCCTGTCGTATCTGACCCTAGGGTTCAGTGCTCATCTCTGTTTCAAAGCTGAAGAGCCAAGACTGTTTGTTTCTGCTGACATTTCTGTGGTCATGTGGCAGGCATGCACAGAACGCTGTTTACCTTCCCACCGAAGTGGCCCCTATTTATCTACTTGCAGTTTCTAGCTTTCGAACTGCTAGGTTGGCAGGAGCTGGGACAAAAACGGGAGCTCATTTCGACCAGCAGTACTCAGGGATCGAACTGCTGACCTCCAGCCTTCCAGTCAGCATCTTAGCCAATTGAGCCACTGCACAATGATATTATTGTTTTCTTAATAATATATACAGACACAACATAATCATAATATAATCAATACACAATAACCAATACAGAACAATCAAAACACCATAAACAATATAGTCACAATATAATCAATACACAATACAAAAAGTATCCAATAATTCATTCAACAATATACAATATATACAATCAGATCCCATTACAATGTTAAACAACCTCTCTACCCCAACTGCAATTAAGTTCAGTTCAGGTGCGGCTGCGGCAAAATCCTACCACCCAGCCAGGAGTGGCCCCCCAGAAACCAGATGGTGAAAGTGGTCCCAGTGTGGTTGCCGTGGCAGCTTTCCACCCCAGCCGCAGGTGGTCCTCATGCAGTGGCAGCGACAAAATCCTGCTGTCACAGCAGCCTTGTCAAGCCCCGGGCAGGGGCGAGGTCCCGGGAAGCAGGTGGTGGAAGTAGTCCCGGTCAGGGGGGGCTATGGCAGTGGCAGCAGCATGGTTTTCAAGGCCCACCAAGCCACACAGGTGTCCTGCATTCCCCTCTCCGTCAGGCCGGTCAGGGGAGCCTCCGACATCAACAGCAGTGGCAACAGCACGGTTTTCAAGACCTGCTGAGCCATGCAGGTGTCCTGCATCCCCCTTTCTGGCGGTCCGGTCAGGGGAGCCTCTGATGCCAGCAGCGGCAGCAACTGCCCAGTTTTCAAGGCCTGCTGAGCTGCGCAGGTGTCCCGCATCCCGAGTTACACAAGAATGTGCACAGGGGACCGGCGGCCAGCTGCCTCCTCTGCCTTCCCTGGGGTGCCTTCCCCCCACGCTATGCTACTGTTCTGGAGGCATTATTTAACTGTGCAGTTTGCCCAAGGCCATATAAGCTGGCACTACTGGAATGCAGAGTGGGGAATCAAACTCTCAACCTTTGGCTCCATAACCAGCTATCTAACTCACTGAGCTATTGAACCAGCTCGCTAATATCTAGTCGCTAATTATCCTGGAATTATGTATAAAATATACAGTATTTAAAACTTACAGTGCAATTCTATATGTGTCTATCCAGATGTAATACCTATTGAGTTACAATCAAATAGACGTACCTGTGTACAGTATAAGATTACAGTCTTACAAACTTACATTTGCTACTCTTTGTTTAATAGGCAACTGGAAAGATATGTAGCTAAATATATTCTTTAGTAGTGTATGGCAGTTTTAAAACCTCATCGGTTTTGTAATGTTTTTCTAGTGTCTATGCTCAATTTATTTATTTATTTATTTAATCATATTTATATGCCACCCTCCTCACGAGTGAATTGCCTTCAATATTATTTATTTATTACATCTATACCTTTCCTTTCTGCCAATCTACTTAATATCTACAGGGTGTGGCAACATAACTTCCTTTTTTTAAATGCACGCAATTCAGTCGGTTGATGTCGTAGTGGAGCGCTAGTGGTCTCGTTCGAGAGGCGGGACTATAAAGTTTTGTCCCGACACAGTTCAGTCACCATCATGCATTGGGATAGTGTGGAGCATTCTTTTGCCGTTGAAGCCTACTTTTTGAGTGGTTGTTCAGTGATCGCAACCCAGCATACAGCCTGCTATGCTGGAAAGAGTCATTACAAATGCCAGAAATTGGTTTACTCAGTGTATGGAGATTGGGGGACGTCACCTACCTGATTTGATCTTCAAAACTGTGTAAAACAAATCTTTAGGTATGCGCCTACATTATAAAAAACAAATAAAAATTTTCTGATTCATACAACAGGTTTTATTAAGTTTTGAAAACAGGAGGTTATGCTGCCACACCCTGTATTTGTTAGACATCATAAATACTGCTCTTGAACAGTTTAAGTATTACATTTTTAAAATAATGGTTTAAAATGTTTTTAAGCAGGTATCAACAAGTTAACTACTGTTCTGGATAGTTCTCTTCACTACTCACATAAAGCTTTTGAGGGGAGAAATGCTTTAGATTGGACTAGTGTAAATTTCTCCATAATGTCTTCAAACCTACCACTTGATTGCCACAACCAAGAGTAGCTTGCTACTCTTGTTTTAGTAGTAACTAGGGACTGCAGTGGCTCAAGTCACTAAGACGCTGACTGGGAGGCAGAAGGTCAGCAGTTCGATTGCCGAGTACTGCAGGACGGAATGAGCTCTCGTCTGTGTCCCAGCTCCTGCCAACCTAGCAATTTGAAAGCAAGAAATTGCAAGTAGATAAATAGGGACCACTTTGGTGGGAAGGTAACAGCGTTCCATGCGCTCTGGTATCTAGTCATGCCTGCCACATGGCCATGGAAACGTCTGCAGAAGCAGACAGTGCTGGCTCTTTGGCTTAGAAACAGAGATGAGCACTGACCCCTTGAGTCGGATACAATTGGCTTTCGAGCAAGGGAAACCTTTACCTTTACTAAAAGCATTTTTGGAAAAATACAAAACAAGAGCTTCGTATTTTGATGTCTAGAAGAAGTTGAATTCATGCGTTGGTAACCATAGCAATTCTCTGGATAGGAACAGTTTCTTTGCAGTGTCTTATTCAGTAAATTAGAATAAGCAAAATGCAGCCCTGCAGTTACACTGATGAAACCGCTTTCATCAATAGAAGCAGGAGAGGACTCAGTACTACAATCCCTATTTAAAATCTACGCTGAAGGGTTGAAAAATATCTCAGTAATAGGTTTTGGGAAACCTGCAGCAATGAGGGAAAGAAAGTCCCTTTGCATGTGTATGTTTTTGCAAGTGCAACATGGGATTTAGGCCAGTACAGTTTAACCAGGAAGGATTATCAGAGAGTAAACAAAACAAAAGAGCAAAAAAAGACGAAAAAATGTTGTAGCACCTTAAAGCCTAACTCGTGTATTTAAATGTGAGCTTTTGAGAATCAAATCCACTTCATCAGAAATAAGAGTGAAGCCTCATGGCATCAGTTTATACACATCAAGTACAAAGGGGCACAATGATTAGCCAACCTAACTGAAAAGTAATATAATAGCTTTATACAACTGACAATAATGAAAAATCCCCAGGTTGTTATTCAAACCTGCTGAAAACGGCCTCACTCTTATGTCTGATGAAGTGGATTTGATCCACAAAAGCTCATATTTAAACACAGGAGTTAGTCTGTAAGGTGCCAGAACATTTTTAATCTTTTCCCCCTTGTTTTGTTTTGTTTACTCTGTGATATGCTTGCACAGACTAACATGGATACCACATCAAACCTTTTGGGAAGGATTAGTTTCCCAACTCTGGTCTGATAAAAGTAGAACTAGCCTGATAATAGATGTTGTTGCTGCAAGCTTCTTTCTTTGTTCATAATAGAATGTTGCACAATTAGATTATTTTTGCTCAGAAGTGGACTACTTCAGTGGTGTTAATTTGGCCATTTATTAGATTTATTTGGCCATTTATTGGTCATTATGTACATTTCATGCACATGAATGCTGCATTGATTGAGTTTCTCCACATTCACAGAAAATTTGTCCAAGTAGCCACCTTTTCTTAATTATTTGTTGATCTTCCTACTTCACTTCAAAGTCTATTAAGTGACTTCCAGATGGTCCAGCCAGAATTTTGTCCTAGTAGGAGATTCTCTTTGGCAGTCATCGGTTCAGCAAGGTGTGTTGTTTTTGCTCTATATAAGTTTAGCTTCCTCTGGTTTAATATTTAAAGCTTGTGAGGTGGCCAGAAAACTTTTCCTTGCTATTGTCATTAATGGGTTGGTGCCCATGAAGTGACTAGTGTAGGTGCTGTATTACCTTAATTCATTCATTATTTGCTAGCACCTTTTGGCCTGTAAAATAATAGACTTTTCCCATGGGGGTAAGCTTCAGGCAGCCAGTAATAATCCTGCATGACTCATTAAGAGCTACATCAATTTTTCCCACACATGCTGATTTTTACCATATGGAACTAGCATATTCTGCTCAGGAGTAGCATAGGGACAAAGCTGTTATTTGTGGATCCCTGTCTGAACCATCAGTTTCCTATATACAGTATGTTATTTCTGGAAGCAACTTTCTGTTTTGTGTTTAGACAATGTTTTGGTATGTCAGGCTTCAGTCTCAACTCTAGAGTAATACCCAGATACCTCAGCTTAGAGAAATGTTCAAAAGTCTTGCTTTTTCACCTAACTTGGATCTTCCTCTGAGTTTTTCTGTTCTTTAAGTGGAAGCCATAGATCTGTGTTTTCAAAGAGTTTCAGTTAGTTCTTTTTATAAAATAAGGAAAATTATTCTAAGGCAAAAGTTAGCTGTTACTCAATGGACTCAGAGGCTTCCCCTTGGACATTCAGGACAAAATCATCAGCATAGACAATTTTTTTGGCATATGAGAACTTCAGTTGGTCATTTGTTAAAACGAATACTACCAGGATGCTATCTTGTGGGAGACTGTTCCTTTGATTCTCTAGCAACTGTGCCTCTCTTCCAATTCAACAAATAATCTTTAGTTTTGAAGATGAACAGCATTATTTCTGTTAACCCATGATCTTTATTAAGGAGTTCAAGCTTTCTGAGCAGCAGTTGATGGTGGACAGTATCATAAGCCACTGCAAGGTCAAGGAGTGCTGTTCCAGCTATTTTATGTGTTTCAAAATCATCTTCTATGTGCTGGGTTAGATTTAAGTTTTGAGCTGTACAGCTCTGACTAGGCCTAAAGCCCGCATGCTCTGGAATTAGAAGAGGTTCAGTTTTAGAGTCCATATTATATAATATCATTCATTCAAATACTTTGCATAAATGGCATGTCAGGGATATAAGTACTGTATGTAGCTTTTGGGTTCTGATGGTTTCCCCCCTAGTTTCAGTATAGCAATTAATTTTGTCTACTACCATATTTTGGGGTTTTGTGTTTTGCCCAAAATGTTTAATTTGCTTATTCCATATATACAGTAATTGACTTTCACTCCTTGCCATGCCTACATATTCTTATGGCTTCTTCTAGTTCAGGAATTCTCAACCTTTTAAAGCGGGAAGCCAGGTCACGCTTCCTCAGACAGCTTCGGGGGCCGAACAGCCATTTTGCCCTTCTGACACCACATGACATTTCCTGGTGTGGTGGAGATGGTGGTGGTACCACATGAAATGGTGCTACGGGCCGCAGGTTAAGAATCCCTGCTCTAGTTCTACTTATAGACAGTAGCAATTTCATTGGATTGACTCTGAATACCCCTTTGATTTTATTGTGTGTTGGTGGCGATGGCTTACTCTTCCAAACCAGAAGTGTTACATTGTAAACTTGTTAAAAGCTGAAAACCAGAGTATGAAAAAAACTTGCTGTTGTTGGTTGTTGGCAAAGCCAACTTCAAGCAACCTTAATAAGGCTTTTAAGATAAGCGAGATATTTTAGAAGTGGTTTTACCAGTTTCACACCTTGAGATGGAGCAGGGATTTGAACACAGATCTCCTGAGTCCTAGTTCATCATTTTATACACTACATCACTTATACTTATACAGTAAAACCTCATATAACGCTAAAACCTGGTTCCACAAGTCTTCGTGTTATATGATTTTTCGTGTTATCTGATCCTCTATGGGATCCATAGAGATACATTGTAACCACACAGGCTTTCACGGTTGTTATCTGAAGCATCCCATAGGATCTTAATGTTATCTGATGCAATTCTTCCCCCCAGATTCCTTGATGTTATGCGATTTCCGTGTTATTCGATACTAATGTTATATGAGGCATTACTGTACTATAAATAATGGAATAAATATTAAGCAGATCTCCTGAATCCTGGCAAGACTGAGTGGCTGTGGGTTGGGAGTCCTGTGTTATCTCGGGAACTACCACCTTTGGTTCTGGACGGGGCAGTCCTGCCCCAAACAGACCCAGTACGTAACTTGGGGGTCCTCCTAGACTCGCTACTACTGCTCAAAGAGCAGGTGGCAGTCGTGGCCAGAAGGGCCTTTGCACAGCTTCATGTGATTTGCCAGTTACGGCCGTTCCTAGACCGGGACTTCTTGCTCATGGTCACACATGCCTTGGTCACCTCCAGACTTGATTATTGTAATGCGCTCTACATGGGGCTGCCCTTGGTGACCATTTGGAGGCTTCAGCTGGTCCAGAATGCAGCTGCACGAGTAGTGTTGGGATGCGGGCGTTATGCCTGTGCCTCACCGCTGCTGAGGGAGCTGCACTGGCTCCCAGTTTGCCTCCGGGTGCAATTCAAGGTGCTGGTTATTACCTTTAAAGCCCTTTATGGTAGTGGTCCAGGTTACTTGAGAGACCGCATCATCCCAAGGACATCTACTCCGCCCACCAGAGCGGACCGGAGAGGCTCTCTGGTTGTGCCATCAGCCAGAGAGGCGCACATCTCTCTGGCACTAGAAGAAGGGCCTTCTCGGTGCCCGCTCCGGCCCTGTGGAACCTCCTCCCGACAGAGCTATGCCTGCAGACGGAGTTGCTGTCCTTCAGGAAAGGAGCGAAAACCTGGCTGCCAGGTCTGGTCTGGGGAGTGGATGGTTCAATTTTCCCAGCCAGTTGGATGGTTTGACCCCCAGTATGTCCAAGTTATAATACCTAGCTTTTAATTAAGGTTTTAAGCTTTTTAAAAGTTTTTAATTTTTAAACTGTTTTTAAAATTGTTGGAAATCGCCTTGGGTCCCTTCGGGGAGGAGGGCGATAAACAAATATAAATAAATAAAATAAATAATAAATAAGCATAATAAAGAATGGAGCCTAATTTTTATTATCTTACAAAATTTGGAGCACTATGCCTCTTTGGACAGCATAAAACATCTGGAAGGTCATGAAAGCTTGAGCTGTTAGTTTTGTGTCTTTAATTAGTCCAATAAGGATATAATCGCAACATGGATTTTAGAGTTAACATTAATGTTATTCCAAAAATTACCTTATTAAAGCTAACTGTTTTAGTAAATATTATATAATTAGTTCATTACATTGATGGTTAGTGATACGTTGCATTTAAATTTTAAAATCAATTAAGATTACTAAAATGGGGAGAAATGTCATCCTCCAATAGTGACAAACTCATAGTATGAAATGGCAACTGTCACTCAAACCATTAATGTAATTGATGCATAACAACTATAATCATTCATTTTTACAATTGTTGTCAAAAATTTCAACAGATTACCAATAACAAATCAATCTTTTCAAATTAATTCCAAACTTCACATTACCTACCACAAGATATTATCACTGAATGATAGTGCAGTGATGATATTTGCTTGGCACAGCTTCACAACATTCTGCAAGGCAAGTCTTAAAAAGGGTAACTCCAGACCACCACCACCCCAAAAAAAGATACCTTTTAAGTTGAGTTCCTCTTTCTGTGTGCTGAACTTTGTGAAGGCTTGGTAAAAGGTTCATAAGTTATTGTTACTTTCAAAATAAATGTGTTATATCCCTATACTGTATGCACATTTGTGGCTTTTTAGGCATCAGAACAGGCATTCCCAACCTCTGGCCTGTGGACCAAACCTGACCCCCAAAGCCATTTCATCCAGCCTCTGATGCCCTCATTGCTGCCGCTGCCGCCACCCAGAAGCACCGAAAATGCACATTTTTGTGAGTTCTTGTGCATTTTCACTGAGTTCTCTCACATTTTCGTTGAGAACTCACCAAAAATGCACATTTTCGCCAGTTTTCAGTGCTTCTGGGCAGCAGCAGTGGCAACGAGGGCATTGAGGAACACATGACCAGCCCACAAAACCATCCGAGGGGGAGTGATCCAACCCGCACCCAGAAAAGGTTGAGAAACCCAGAATTAGACTGTTATCATATTTGTTGTTATGTACTGTCAAGTCATCTCCAACTTATACCAACCCAACGAATGATAGACCTCCCAATTGTCTTGTCCTTAACCTCAAGTCTGAGGCTTGAGTCCTTATATACTTGATGATCTCCAATGCTACTCCTTTAAGCCTCAGTTTTACAATTTCTTAGCTGCAGTCCCCATTTGAGTTGATGGTTGAACGAAGGTATATAATATCTTTCACTATCTCAAATTTTTCATTGTCAATTTTAAAGTTGTGGAGTTCTTTGTGTTTTCTTAATGTTCAGCTGCAATCCTGCTTTGGGATTTTCTTTTTTCACTGTCATTAAAAGTTGTTTCAAGTTATTGCTGTTCTCTGCCAGTAAGAAGGGATCATCTGCACATCTTAAATTATATATGTTTCTTCAACTAATTTTCACTCCTCCTTCATTTGAATCTAGTTCTGCTTTCTATATTACATATTCCACATACAGCTGGACCAGCTAAGGGGATAAACTGCAACCTTGTCTGACACTTTTGCCTATGGGGAAACCATTCTTATTCTCCATATTTTATCCTAACAGTGGCTTCACGTCCACCACACTAGGGCAATCAAGTGTTGAGGTGCACCCATTTCTTTTAGAACAAACCATATTTTTCATGATGCATACAGTCAAAGGCTTTGCTGTAGTCTACAAAACATAGACCAATCTTCTTCTGAAATTATTTGGTACATTTCAGTATCCATCGAATGCTTGCAATGATCTCAAGTGCTTCTTGCTTTTCAGAATCCTGCTTGAACATCAGGCATTTCTCACTTCATATACGGCAAATGCCTTTGTTGCAGCAGTGTGAACATCACCTCAATTGCATTGGAAATTAAGGTAATGGTCCAGTAGTTACAACACTCCTTGGCATCTCTTTTCATGGAGACTGGAATGCATATTGACCATTTTTATGTTATCACATAGAATGAGCTAAAAAATTAAACTTACATATTTTAAAGAGAATGAAGGGTGCCATTTTTAATTTTTTAAAAAAGTCCTTCTATGATATCTGTAATTTTATGTAATTTTGATGCTTGAAAAATGCCTCTAAATAGGTGAAAACTCAGGGTTATAAAGTTATTACCTCAGAATGTTCAAAAATAGAATTATCAGAGCAGGGGGAAAACATTCAGCAATGTTATTATAACAATGAGAGCACCCCAAACAAACAATTATAAGTTTGAAACCAGGCTTTGAATTAGCACCAAACTTGGCACAGAAGTAGCAGATAGTCTGCTCTTACTCTATGCCAATGTTTTAAAAAGTTAAAAAAATCAGTTTATAACACAGAATCTGCCATTTTTATAACTCCTGAGAACTTTCTGCTCTTAAAGGACCAGGCAAAATTTAGCAATGTCTGCTGCCTATCCATTTTAAACAGGAAGAAATTCAATGAGCCATACTATATGACATAATACAGACAGTGCAATGCAATGAATCTTATATTATGAATGAATGACAAGAATGAGCTCTCTTTTCAGCAGCGGTGGAATGAAGTCTCTACCAATAACTCACCATAGGCTTACCTTTTGTCTTCTGGGCCCAGTTCCTATGGAAGGTTTGGTATGCAATTAAAGTAGAGATTCTCAACCTGCGGCCTGTGGGCTGGATGCAGCACTTGGCACCATTTCATGTGGGCCCCCAACACCTCCACCACACCTGGAAGTGCCATGTGGTGGAGGAAGGGCAAAATGGCTGTCTGGCCCCCAAAGCTATCTGAGCGAGTGTGACCCCGCCCCTGACTTTAAAAGGTTGAGAACTCCTGATTTAAAGACTCAGAAGAAGAGTAATGCGTGACCTAGGAACCATGGAATGCTCCTCTTGTTCTCCCTTAAAATCCATATGAACACAGATGAATGTTCATCAGTCCTACAGGCAAAGGAAGAAGTGCAAGCCAGAAATTGCCATGTGATGGCTGGTATCTGCAGCGGTATTTTCAGGCATGTTATGTGAGGTAGGGAAGGAAAATGTACTGTTTAGCTGAGATAGCATGATACCTCTGTCACTAATTCACTGAATGGCCTAATCATTTCCTTTCATTTGGTCTTGTCTTGTCTTGTCTCTCAGTTGGTATTATCCATGGATAGTGCAAGGAATGCCAAATGGAGATTCAGAGAAAATCTGCAATCACAGTACTGTGCTGACTTCTGTTTGCATAGAGATACAAGGTAAAGGAAAATCCCTGAAGTTGACTCCTTTTCTTCATCAGGTATTCACTCTTCACCAAAACACAAAGAAATTATTTTGGGGTTTGTTTGTTTTTGACAAGTACAAATGGTTTTGTGCGCAAGAGGGTGTCCTATCTGCTGCCATTAGTGTTGTTGACATTCAGGCTACCCTTTGCTATATAAAGCTGCACATCATTTTCCTTGTTGGCAATGCAGGCATGATAACGTGCAGCAATATCAGACTATTTCTTGGCATTTTGAATCATGAATATGGAAGTACAATATCCCACATACATAAAGAAGGTTGATTTTGAAGATTTGAATAGTATTAACAACCAGCTCGAAAAGCTTTAGAACAGCATTTAACCAAATCAAAGAAGGATCTTCTGTCAATGTTACTAACCAGACTCACCATATATTATCTACAAAAGGAGATGCAATATGCTTCTTAATTCCAGCTGTTGGGGGATATGGAGTGGGCAGGTGCTTTTGTTCTCATTCTCTGCTTTTGGGCTTCTAGCTGGCATCTGATGGTCTCTGTTCCAAATCATACTTGTACTGTGCAATTGCTCTGCCTTTTAAAAAATAGATTATTATGAATGCCCAGAGAACATTATCTTCCACCTGTAACCTTCCCTCAGTTTTTCACTGCTTCTTCTGTCTCTTGTCTTTCCACATAAAAATCAGTTTAAGAGGAAAAGACAGAATAGCTGTGCAATGTCTTTTGATTGTTAGCTGTAGGAAACATCAATCTGGAAATATCCTACACAGATTTAATAATAAGAAGAATAAATCTAAACCTCAGGATGTTCAAAAGCAGGTTTGATATGCTACAGGATGGAGGTATCTGCTGTTCAAAGGAAATTTAAAAAAAACTCGTGTGAATACATACTACCTGTGATTGTGCCTAAAGCAGGGGTGCCGAAACTACAGCCCGGGGCCCAGATCCGGCCCTGATGCCAATTCATCCAGCCTGCAAAGCCCTCATCGCTCTTGGAAGTAGAAGTAAAACGTGAGAGTTAAGTCGAGATGTGAATGTTGAGAGCGAGACACCAGAAAGTAAGAGCAGAGAACAGAAGGAAGCCAGAAGTCTGTTTGCCCGTGATAGTTTGTGATAGAGTTTATGAAGAGAATTTTGTCTAGTAATGAAAATGTGTGTGGAAGAAAGATTGATAATCTGTAACATAATTACAGTGGTACCTCACATAACGAATGCATCGCATAACAAAAAATTCGCATAATAAAGGGTTCATTATGCAAAAGCGATACCTCGCATAATGATTTTCCCCCATTATGCGCAGGGTGGTGGTGGTGGTAACCAGGGTATACCTACGCAATGGGAATCCCAGTTAACGAACCTTTTTTTCATTATGCGGGGTATCTCCTATAGGGATCCACATAAAGGGGGGGAAACCCGCATAGCGAAGAGCTCCGTGGAACAGAGTTTTTTCGTTATGTGGGGTTCTATTGTATTTTAAATTTTAAATACTGAAGACATACATTTAGATCTTATTGTTGCTTTAACCTTTATTATTCATATCCAAGAATCTACCTTTCACTTCTTAATCTGTTGCCTCCTAAATAGAAATGATGCTTGACTGGTTTAAACCAGTCTCTCTTCAATCTTTGTTGTTGTTTTGTGTCTGTGTGAAACAAAGGGTTTGTCTACGGAGTGGGACTGGAGCAAGCCAAACAAGGTCTCTGGGAGATCTTACCATGTGATTCTTGCACCCAAATGACATGCAGACCTCAAGTCTATGGGCATTAGGTATATGATTACAAGTGATATTTAAGAAAAATGTATGACAGAGGTTCTTAACCATTTCATGCCTTGAGTTGGACAACTCCTCTTCAGACAGCAGAGTGGGCCAGACACGTGAGTTCCCCTTGCCGCAAATGCTGCCATAAACCATGGTGGGCGTTTGCGCATATGGGGGCATGTTTACTGGTGTCATAAATGCATCTGCTTCCGCTTCTGGGGTTGTTGCGACTGGCCATATGGAATGACGTCAGGGGCCGGGGCCGGCCCATGGGTCGTAGGTTGCAAACCCCTGATGTATGCAGTAGGTATGAGTTGAGGTGGCTTAGTGGTTAAGATGCTGGCAAGCCAAACTGGAGTGATTTGGCTTTGCTGCAGTTTGAGTCACAGCCTATCTTACATTTCAATTTGCTGTTAGTGATCACTCAGAGGCCACAGATTGATTTAGAGCCAGTGTCCAAATGTGGATATTGTGTGATCTTCATTCCAGCCCACAGCTTCCCTTCCTTTCTGTTTTCCTTTGCCCCCACCTCTGTCAATTTTTTTATGACAAGCCAGTTGGTTTTTTAAAAGTTGCACAGTGCTAGGGAAAGGAAGCAGCTTTCCAAAGTTCTTCAGAAACACACACGTCACAGAAACATCTGTAGTCTTCTGACTGCCTTCATCACTACAACACCACTGGTCTGCGAAGCCCTCGTCACTCCCTCGTCACTAAACCATACGGGCACGTTTTACTTCTGCTTCCAGGAGCGATGAGGGCTTTGTGGGCCGGATGATTTGGCGTCAGGGGCCGTACCCAGCACCCGGGCCTTAGTTTGGGCACCACTGGCCTAAGAGGTGTCTGCAAAATCCTGAGGAATGTGTGACTCAGGTAGTGTGAAGATCAGTGGAAAGCTCAGCACTTTCTCAGGTCAGAATGTTGCATGCACTGCCCATGATTATGCCTAAAATAATTACAGTATAAGAATTCTAGCCATTATTCTTAGTTTGTGATCCATAAAGCTAGTACTGTATACTGGTTTGGTGGTTTCGGGGGACTCTTAAGTTCTTTTCAGACCAGAGGAGAGGAACAGGCATTCTTTGCTATTTTTGCAGTTTCCTGCTTTAAAATGCTGGCCTTGACTGGAAGGTTGCCAACTCAGCAATTCAAAATCCAAGTGCTTTGCAATGGAGTGAGCTCCTGTTGTTTGCCCCAGCTCCTGGCAACCTAGCTGTTGAACAGCAAGAAATTTCAAGTAGATAAATAAGTACAGCTTTGGTGGGAGAGGTAAGTGTTCTGTGCCCTTCAGCATCTAGTCATGCCTACCACATGACTATAGAAATGTCTGCAGACGCAGACAGTGTTAGCTCTTTGGATGAAAACAGAGATGAGCACTGCTCTCTAGGGTTGGACCTGACTGACTTTCAAGTAAGGGAGACCTTTATTGTATATGATGTTACTGCCATGCCAGCATTAAAATCATGCCTCCTAAATTTGGTGCTGTTGTAGAAATAAAGCTGCTTTCTTCTTCCTGTGCCTTCTGGAAGGGGACACACTGCTTTGCTAGTCTGCAGAGTTTTTTTTTTTTTTTTTTGGGGGGGGGGCACTCCAGAAATCTTAATCACAGCTGCTCTAAGTATCAAATAGTTTTTGTGGCAGTTGTGGGGGGAACCTAGGTAGCAGCTTTCAATTTTAGGAAGCAAATGCAATCTTAAGTAGGTGAGGAAGGGTCCAGTGTCCCCTCCAATATCAGGAAGCAACCTTTTCTTGGTTTGGATCTTCTCACAGCCATACAGAAATATTAAAGACAGCTTATCTATTTCCAGCTTCCTTGAACCCTGGGTGATTTTCAAATGTCCTGTAAGTTTTCCCGTCTGTCACAGAGGAACAAATCAGTCACAGAGAACTACTCCTACACCTGGACACCCAAGGTCTGAGCAGGACTAGGAATACTTCACCATGAACATTTCAGAGTGATGTGCCTTCTCATCAGAGTATGAAGTGTTGCTCATTACATGGGCGGGAGAATACTTAAAGGATCCCTAAACCAGCTTAAATACAAATATTTCTTATTTGTGTATTAGTGCATTAGACTGTACTCATATGTTGAGGAATGCCTGACTTAAAGGAATGGGACCTATTTTAGCTCCTTTTAGAAAATATGGGCTTCAAGCATCGACATTATTGCTTCTCAGCACGTTTCCACTCACTACAAACCCTTCGGGCGAGGGGTAGCAAAGGAGAATGGGATTTATGTGCACACATTAAAGAGCAAATGCATCCCCTTGTGGATGATTTACAAAGGGGCCTTACTCACAGATGAAGAGATGTCTGTTATAACAATTCATTGTTCTGACATACATTGCAATCATGATGTGCAGTTTTTAATGTATCCGGTTACATTACGACTAGCCCATGGTCTAATACCGTGTAACATAAATTTCTGTAAAGAGGGAAACATAACATCATGCTGTCTTTTAAAAGACACACACAATTTTTTTCAGTTCATATCCCTTTTCAACATGAATGCCCAATCTGAAAATCAAGGTGACAGTTGCAAGTGGAGTGGATGGGCATCCCCAAACCAGCATATTTTTCTTGGGTAGTTTTGCTCATTCTTGCCTGTAGTCAATGATTCCAGTCAGTTTTTATGTTGTAATGCATGAGCAAAGTTGACAGACATATTTTTTGGTCACCCTTAGTTAGACTTTATTTGGGGGTCAATCAAGAGAAGCCTGAGAAGGGTTAAGATCAGGGGTACACAAACTTTTTGGGCCATGGGCCGGTCATGTGGTTCAGCAGGCTAGTCACGTGGTTCCTCCCATCAGCAGCAGAAGTAAAATGCGCCTTGCAATCTGTGTTTCACAACAGGATGAAATAGATTTTGGGCTGCCATTTTCTCTGCTTAAACCAAGGATGCCCAAACTATGGCCCATGGGCCAGATTCAGGCAGCAATGCCAATTTATCTGGCCCACAATGACCTTGTCACTCCCAGAAGTGGAAGTAAAATGTGCATGTAGTTTCGGCACACCTCGGTAAGATAGTAAAATACACTGAAATTAATTCTCAGAAGTGTTTGCTCCACAATATGAAAACACATGTTTGTAGGGAAGCAGTTTTAAGCATATTTGTGTTGCTTTTGGTGGGAAAGGGCCATTCAAAACTATCCTTTTAAGGAAAACACTTTTAAAAGTGGAAAATATTTTAAGATGCAACAGACATGAAAATGATAGTCTGTCCTCCTAAAAAGATACTCTAAACAAGTACATAAGTCAGCTTGATAATCCATGAATGCCCTGCATGTTTACAAAGCCTTCATAAATTATTGTGCACTCACAGTGACAGTTTCAGAATACTGGAAAAGAGGAGGGGCCATACCTAATTAATTGAGAAGATGCCCAGGTTAGACTTTGGGTTGGAGTCTGCTCTTAACATTTATTGCAGGGATGGTTCTGCCATTAGGCAAAGCGAGATAGCTGCCTCGGGCAGCCCATTTTGTTAGTCAGGAAAGTATAGTAGATGGGTGCTAATTACATTTTTGGTCTTTTGTGCCAAAAACACCTAGGCTGGTTTTTGATCCTATCTACTTTAAACCTTAATGTGGGGGCACTAGTGAGGTGTGGTGGGCAAAGCTGGAGACCAGGATTCAATTCCCTAATCAGCCATGAAGGTCAATGGGTGTGTGAAACTGGCAAAACCACTCTTTAAATACAGTATCATGCTTGCCTTTAAAGCCATATCAGCAACTGACTTGATGGCATATGCTAACCTTAATGGGAGTCAGTGGCCCAGTGGTCCCATTTCCTGTTCTGTCCCAGGTAGCAAAGCATGCTGGCCCCTGCATTGTTAAAAAAATCTGGGAGTCAGAAGTCCTTGCCGATCTTCTCCAAATGTCCTAGAGATCTGCCTATGGATCCCAATCTTCCTTCTGCCCATTCTTGCCATTATAAAATTCCTTGTGGATTGGAGGCTCCTCAATTGATTCTCACGGGACTAAGTATGTAGCCCATATAGCTGAGGTCATAAGGAAGGGATTTGCTATCATCCCAGACCTGGTGGAAAATACAGTTTTTTGTTGGCTGGAAAGGTTTGCACCCTTCTAGCAGCTTCCTAATATTTTCTAAAACAGAGAGTTTATCTGAACTTTTAAAAATAACTTGATTTAAAGTCAATGAGGATTATCCTCCCCCACTAGGTGAGAGCCTTGTTGGGGGGGGGGGGCTTGAGCAATCTAACTAGGAAATGTTGCCCATCTCTTGTCAATAATGTTAGACCAGGACAAAAAATTACCAAAGCGTCCTCTGTCAGATCTCTTGAACAAGGTGAAAGTGGAGGGCACACATCATGGTTTGCCTAGCCAGTGGGTGACATGATATCCAAATGGCAAAAAACAAACAAACAAAGAAACAACTGCATGTAGGTGGACTTGATTTCTCAAGTCAATTTGCATGTAAGGAATGACATTACGGAGACATCTACCAATGTGCAGACTCCTCACTGACTAATGACTCCAAGGTATTGAAGGTAAGGAGCATTATACTAAACTTTTACTATCTTATCTGAATATTGTTCCCAGCACTTGAATATTGGTCAATAGTAGATGGGTGGTATTTTGATAATAGTCACATTGTAAACCATTATTCAGACTCAGAGAAACCCTTATTGTTCCACTTCTAACTCTGTTTACAAATGCTTTTAGTGGGAATACTGAAAGTACTGAAGATTCTCGTGACTCATCCCGTTACTTGATGTCACAGTGTCTCATACCATAGCCGTCTTTGATTATACCTATAAATCTCAGCCTATCATATTTCCCCACAGAGACATCTTATTTGCAATGCTAAACCTGTTGTTAAAGATGAATGAAGTCAGAAATAATATGGATGGACACTTTCAGACTTGATAAAATAAAAGGGCTAGTGTACATCATATTTTTTGTTCTCTGAGGAGTCCTAGTTGACACATACAGTGAATCTGAGAGTGGCTCATTGCAATAGTCTCAACCTAAATTTGAAAGAGAAGGGGAAAATGCAAGCAAAACCAAGGAACATTTCTATCAGAGTTAATTTGTTTTGACCAGATTTGTGAGACAAAATTAAAAAGCAACTTAATTACCTGCAATAAATAATTATTTGTAACCAGGGCATAAATAATTTACATTTTAAAATTAAGATAAATTTGAATATATTTGAGATAACAAGTACTAATTCATACTAGTCACTTTTAAAATTACTTTAAAAATACATTTTAAAAGCACTTTGAATATAATTTTAAATGGAATTTTTCACATTTTTGGCCATTCTCTTATCAAGCCCAGGGACTCTGCCAGAAAACAGTAATAGAAATGTAATGAGTGATACAACATGATCCTACTACTGCTATGTTTTGTAATAATGTAATAATAAGATTTTTTTTAAAAAAACTACTGTAATGAATAATGGGAACAAATTATTTTTAAAAATATAAGTTTAAAAGTAAAGGTCTTGATGTTAATTTAATATTGCTGAATGAAAAAGCACATAATCAGTCATGTGACACCTCATATTTAGACACGTAAAGGGAGACTTTACGTTCACTATACGCTGACTCCAAACTAATTTTGTGTCTGTATAATGGCTCGAAACTCAGTTGGGAGGGGCTTAGGTAAAGGTCGCCTTTGCTTGAAAGCCAGTCATATCCAACTCTAGGGTTCAGTGCTCATCTCTATTTACAGCCAAAGAGTCAGCACTGTCTGCATCTGCAGACCTTTCCGTGGACATGTGGCAGGCATGACTAGACACCAGTGTGCATGGAATGCTGATTACCTTCCTGCCAAAGTGGTACCTATTTATCTACTTGCAATTTCTTGCTTTCAAGCTGCTAGGTTGGTAGGAGCTGGGACAGAGACGGGAGCTCATGGATGGGCTTAGATATGGCATATCTCCGGACCTGTCCAGATAGGCATTAGGTCCAGTCTTCAGGTAGTTTGTGGGGTAGACTAGTTCATTGTGTTTTTTAAAAATAGCAGTCCTAGTCTCCCTCTTAGCACGCACCTTTTGAGCCCTTCCCAGGGGATTCTACTTTTTTGGTGCAATCTCATAAATGCTGTTCCAGCACCTGTGGACCCTGGGGCAGGATATATGGGAGCTTTGCAGCTGTCAAAGTCTGCTTCTGGTGCAAACACTGGTATGCTGAAGCAGTTTACAAGCAGCTTCAGCTTATTGGAAACTGAAAGCTTCTCATAATTAGGGATCTTTCAAATACCACGTGACCTAAAATAGGCCAGTTTTGACCCCCCCTCCCCCTGTGACTTTCCATGACTTTTGGTTGAGCTTTCTCTCCCCCCCCCCAATCACGTGGTTTTTCCATTTTCCCTGATTTGAAGAGAAACAGCAGAAGCATGGCCACCCTGGAGCCTGAGGACGCCTGCCACCCCACCCCTGGACTCCCATCTGACCTGGGGGTTAAAAGCCATGCCAGCTTGAGCAGCGGAGGACAGTAATTTTGGAGTCACGTGACTTCACGCTGAATCCCCTTCCCCCGTGACTTTCTGTGACTTTTGGTCGACCCCCTTCCCCCATAAAATGGTCATGTGGTATTTGAACGACCCCTTATCTGTGAATAGTCAGGGGACTTGTAATATTTTCTCTTATGTCTGTAAGACAAGTATTGATGCAATGCATCACTTTGCTCAAATTTTTTAAAAAAAATTCTTTGTTTTGCCTGTGTATTGCTGATTAAAACTGTGGCTGTTAGCCACAAAGTAATTCATCACATCACTAATGGTTTAGCCCTGGTGGTGAACCTTGGCACTCCAGGTGTTCTTGGACTTCAATTACCAGAAGCCCAAGTTGGCACACCTGCTGATCAGGGCTTCTGGGAATTGAAGTCTAAGAACAGTTGCTGTGCCAAGTTTCACCATTACTGGATAGACTTTTTTTTTAATCACTTCTCCTGACCATTGACAGATGACCAAGAGAATCCTTCCCCTGACTGTAAGCAATACTTTTGAAGCCAATCCAGCCTGCATCTAAATGGGCAGTCTAGACAGGAAATCCCTCCCTCCCCCATTTCTCACTTTCTCTGGCTTTTCAGCTATCTGGTTTCAGCCCGCACAGCAGGTACATTATCAGATTCAGTTGTGCCAGGAGATCTGAAATCAATCATCAGAAGGAGAGTGAGCCAACACAAGGGCAGTTGTGCCAGCACAAGAGGCTCCTACCTGTTTGAGACCCACTGCAGCCAGGCTATCTTTGAGTTTGGATCACATAGCCAAGTGTTGGCAAACCTATGGCATGTGTGCTAGAGGGGGCAATTACAGCCCTCTCAGTGAGCACACATGCCATTGCGCCAGTGAGGTGAGGTGACCAGACAACCCATACACACACCTCCCATACTTCCAATTGATAGCATAGGCTATCAAAGTAGACAGTCTGAAATAAAGACTGGTTTAAATTGCACTAATCTCATTGAGTCTACTCCAGTGGTTGACTTAGGCTTCTGGAAAGTGAAGTCCAAACACCAAAGGTTGGGAAACGCTGGTCTACTCTAACTATGAGCTCTTCTATAAAGTGTAGGTTTAAGAGTGGGCTTAGTGCAAGAGTGGAGAATGTGAATCCCTTCCATGGGTGTTGGATTTTACCCATTGATTTATAATGTAAAATTATAAAACTGCTGCAAACTTGAAGATGCTGGAGATCAGTCTTGGAGGACATGGGAGGGGGTGGAGGAAAGGAGGAGGAAGTCATATATCCCCTACCTGGATGATACCCAATCTAATATAACAATTTAGTTAATAATAGGTCTTTAGGACTTGACAAAAACCACTGTATATTGTCTTAATGATATAGAAGCCTTGACCTCCGAAACAAACAGGGAAAGACCACAGTGCTAAATTCTGCCCACCAAACAAAGCAAGTTATAAAATCAACCATGCCTTGTACAGGAGATGAAACACCACATAAAGTTTCAGATTCTGTCACTGTTTGTCACTGAACATACCAAGACAAAGTTTACATCATCTGCACTGTGGAGGTGAAAAACCTGAGAACTCTAGGTACATTTCAGAGAAGAAATGCTTTGGATGAGTCTTAAGTAAACAGATGTCAATCAATTCAATAATTTCAAGTGAGATGTTTTAGATATCTTTTATAATCTCCCAACTCCTATTATTTAATGACAGAGGATGCAAAATACCAAGCCTGACTGATATATAACTTCTACTCTTTCCAGAACAAATTAGAGCACAAGCAAGCACAACACAAGCTCTGCTGAAATGAATGGAGGATGTACAGCAGGATTACTTAGAAGAGCCTCCTCAAAGATAGTAGCTGCCCTGGTCATGCAGGCGGTTGTTTGTCACGATGTGGCGAGTGGGCAGCTATATAAATTTAAATTATAAATAAATATAAATTGTGGTATTTTTGAACCACAATCAGGTGTACCCTGGTAACAGCAACCTTGTGTTGCCAGCTATTCTTTCTCACACTAGGTCAGGTGAAGGAAACTGCAGAATGAACTCACCAAAAGGTGGTTTCATTTTGGCAGTTTCACGTTTGGCCTAGACATGGAGGAAGAGGAAGAGGAACAGTGGTGGGATGTCAAACATTTTACTACCCCGCCATGATGTCATCACAGTGTGGGCGGAGCTAACATCATGACATCATGATGTCATGGGCAGAGCCAATGTCACGATGTTGTGGGCAGGGCCAAATTTTTTTAAATAATAATAATAATAATAAATAAAATAAAAATAAGCACGCACACGCACACACACTTACCCTGGGGAGTCACTTACCCTGGGGAGTCACTTTCCCTGGGGAGCTGGCTATAGGGAGCTTCAGGCTAGCAGCTTCTCTTCCTCCTCCCCGCTTGGGAGGACAGCAAGGAGGCCGTGCATACATGCCAAGCACTGTAGGCGTGCATGCACACCAAGTGCTTGGTGCGCATGTGCAGTGGGGGAACCAGTAAAAAGATAAGCCCTGAAGGTGGTTCTCCCCAAAAGCAGCTACCGGTTCTCCGGGACACTGGGAAAAGTTACTACCGGTTCTGACGAACTGGTGAGAACCTGTTACATCCCATCGTTGAAGAGGAAGGAGGAGGAAGAGGATTATTTGATAGACTACACTCTTATTTTTCTTATATTTGTTTTTAAATAATTTACTACCACTGTTCTGTATTTGCCTTTGTAGCTTTGTAATTAAATAGTCAACACCATTATCTTAATATTTATTCTCCCCCAACCTTTAGAGAGCCTTCTTTCATTAGAAATATGATATTGAACAATGCCAGTCTAAAAGTGCATGGATTTCAGCTGCCATCTGTGTGGGTTTGACGGATCACATGCTTGAATGCTAAGTTTAAATGCTGCTAAAGTGATTCCTCCCTTTTTGGCTGAAAATGAAAACTGTGCAAAGCTTTAACGTAAATGGAGTTTTGCACTAGGAATGGTATTTTCCTGCAAGGAACAACCTCTGCCAGGGTTTACCAGACAGGAACATGTTGTCAATTTCATACATAAAAGGGTGAAACCATTTGATGCATGCGAACTTCTATTTTTCAGTGCACATGCGTCAAATGATGTTTTGATGCATGCGCACTTCCGAGCAGCCATTTTGGGCTGCCTGGAAAAGGAATCCGGAGGGCAGCTGGAGAGGCAACCAAACTGGTCGCCCGGGAGTTTACTGCCCCCTCCCGGTGAACCCCTCCGGATTTCCGCTACCGGTTCAGCCAAATTGGTCCGAACTGGCAGCAGCCCACTGAAAGGGGTACATATGTGAATGAATGAATGAATGAATGAATGAATGAATGAAGTGTGGCTCAGCACTGATAAATAACTTATATTGTGAACAAAAAGTCACTCTCAGGGCAGAATTTGAAGAGAATGGTTTTCTATAGACAAAATTGTCAGCTGAGATTGCATTTTATCCTTTTAGCCGTTCAGTCCTTATGCAGAACATATCATATAGAAAACAGCAATGACTTCAAATAGCTTTTAATGAAAGTGAAAGAATCCAAAACAGGATTACAGTTGAACATTAAGAAGATAAAAAGTATCCTGCTAAAGAACTAGTGTACATAATTTTAATGCTGACAACAGAGAAATTTTGTATACAGTACTTTAGTTCAGTCATCATTCCTAATGGAGACTCCAGGCAAAAAAAAAAATCAGAAGACTGAGACTAGGAAGGGTAGCAATGAAGAAACTGGATAAAATCGTCAAGTGTAAAGGATGTGTCATTGGAGACTCTTATATTCCTGATCACCATCTATGGGTATGAAAGCTGAATAGTGAAAAAAGCTGACAGGGGGAAAATAATTTGTTTAAAATATGGTGCCGGAGGATTGCTTTGCAGTTTACCCTGGAAGGCGAGAAAGTCAAACAAGTGGGTCCCAGATCAAATTAAGCCTGAACTAACCTTGGAGGCAAAAATGATGAAATTGAGGCTGCCACACTTCAAGCACATCATGAGAAGGCAAGATTTTCTGGAGAAGACAACAATGTTGGGAAAGACTGAAGGAAGCAGTAAAAGAGTAATACCAAATAGGAAATAGATTGACTCCATAAAAATGGCAATAGGCTTGAGTTGACAAGAACTGAATAGGGCTGTTATAGATAGGAAAGTTTGGGCATTACTCATTCATAGGATGATTGTAAATTGGAGGTGAGTTGATGGCATGTATCAACAGAACCAGGATTCTGCCATTATCATTGGGCAGATTAAAGGAACCATCAAGCAATGGATTCTGGAGGGGGAGCAGTGATGACAGTTGTCTCCTTGCTTCCTCTTTGGAGAACGGAACTTTACTTTCACAAGGCCTGTCCTGGCTCTTTAAACTAGCTGGTGTCTGGAGGACTTTATTTCATCACCAATGACAAAGTAAGATTCATGTGTTTGCCAAGTTAACTGCTATATATGGACTGGAGGTGGGACACCATCTAGTTTTTTGCCTAAGGCAGTAAAATGTTTGGAGCTATCTCCGGTAAGGTACTGGTTCAATCCTCTCTCCCCACAGACTCCTCACTGGCTCAGTTCCCTGTCCTCCTCATAAGATCCCTGTTTTAGTGATATCAAAGTTGTTGGCCCAGAAGGCTGCACATGTTTTATAAATCTGCAGCTCAGGATTCCTGCAAATGTATTAAAACCACCTAGATTGAGGCAATTGTTAATGTTCATCTTGGTTTGTGACAGGAATGGATGCCCTTGGAGGGCTCAGAGGCTGTTTTCACTCTCCCAAGACGATGAACCCCAAAACGGTGGAACAAAATTACACACGAGAATTGTTATAATTTTAATTCCGATTATTACTTATTTATGTGACCGCTGAATTAGGGCAGCTCACTGTTTAGCAGACTTGAGACTATTGTTTTTCCCTGGAGGCACTTAAGACCACTTTGTTTATCTATTTCCTGGAGCAAGAAACCAGACAGGAACTGAACTTAAAGAAAAATAGTAACTTAGGTTTATTTAGAAAATCTCTTGCTAGGGAAGGCTAACCCAAACTATACAGCCAGACTTGTGCTAATAATGAAGCACATGGTCCGGGGAAAATGGAAAAGGGCATAGTCCAACCTCAAGAGAGATACTTGAGAAAATAAGAAGACAATTAACTTGAGAGGACAAGTGGTAAATTTTTCTTTGTTTGGTTAATAGACAGAGAAGAGACAGACAATGAGAAGTACAGATAACAAAGTGCAAAAGAGGGGATGGATTGAGAAGATTCATCCAATAAAAATAAGCTAATCATGCTAATGAACCCTCTGGAAACACAACAGGTCTTTAAAGGCTATCTCATACCCTCTGAACCTCTTTTAAACCCATAACAATGCTTTATGGTACTAAATTATAGGTTTAAAAACTGTGTGTATGAAACATGTTCCCCAAGAGAGAAGGGACTGCAGTTTAGAGATTACCACAAAACATTACAAGGCGAAGCACAAGAAGGTTAGTTGTAGGATAGTAACTCATCAATCTCTTCTTCCATTTTGTAAAAAACAGTGACATTCTAAATATTTATACATACTTATGGTGGTCCAAATGTTACTGAATTTTTACATACTCCTGTTCATCAGTCAAAAGCTGGCCAAAGGATTAAAGTTTAAGTAGAATGCATGAATATGAATGAGAAGTATACCTAGCCCTTTGAAAATTACTTCCCATCATGCTTCTCTAAGTCTAGAAGAGTGACCTTTAGACATCAAAGTCTTCTAAAAGGACTAAAGTAAAGATTTAATGGAAGGAGAACAATAACGGTGCATTATTCCAGTGAGTATGTCTTGGTCATATACAGCTAGTTTTACAGTAATGCTGTTACTTAGATATTTATTGGCCTCTCAAACAGCTAGGAGAGGGGGAAAGGTGCATTTAAAGGAACTGGCTAGTCAGCAATAAAGAAAATATACTATAGATTACAATAAAACAAAATGAAGTACAGACCTTTTTTTCCTCGTGGCATATTCTCCATATACATTTCTCCTCACTGTAAAAACCACAGTCCAAATAACTGTGAGGGGAAAATGAGATCAAGCACATAGCTCTAAGTAGAATCCAACATGATAAGATGTCATAATGGATGATCAGTTTCCTACTACTTCTACAAAAAGTTAAAGTAAGGTTGCCGGGGTACACAGGAAGAGCCTCCTCGAAGATTGTGGTATTGTTGAGCCACAATCGAGCATTCCCTGGTAACGGCAACCTTGTGTTGCTGGCTAATCTTTCTCACACTAGGTCAGACAAAGGGAACTGCAGAACGAACCTACCAAATGGTGGCTTCATTTTGCCAGCTTTACATGTGGCCTAGACATGGAAGAAGAAGTAAGGTTGCCATTGACTAAGTTAGTTTTCAAGTAGTTGCAGTAAAAAATATAGTATTTCTAAACCCCAGTTTTAACCAAGCACAATTAAAATTAAGTACAGTTTCTCTAGGTTTGTATATCACAACAAGTGGTGGTCACTCTGAAATACAAACAAATGCTTATGAACACTTTATCATGGCAACACTGATGGAGAGTGGACACAAGGAAGCCCAAGGCTAGCTGCAACTCTTCCTTATGTCAAACAATGGCTTACTGTTATACAAAAATGCAGTGAAATACCAGATTTACTTGCACATCCGTGATTGAGGATGAGACAAGAATAATTTTATTTCCAGGAGGAAGCCCAGCAAGATCCCCTTACAGTAGAAAGAAGCATGCATCTGAAGATAACTAAAGTTCTCTGGATTTTTTAAAATAATAGCCATGTTAGTCTGAGTTTCAAGCCTATCAGAAAATTAAAAAACAAAAACAAAATAAAAACACTGTAGCACTTTAAAGACTAACTGCTTTGTTTTAATGTTGGCTTTTGTGGACCAATTTCACATCATCAGAATTTGTACTGAGACTTCATGGCATCATGACTTGATCTACAAAAGCTAACATTAAAACACAACAGTTAGTCTTTAAAGTGCTACAATGTTTTTGTTTTCTTTTGTTTATTCTCTGATATGCTTAAAGCTCTCTGGGTATTTCTGTTTGGTGCCTTTTTGGCTCCCTTCACTTGCACCCTCTAGTCACCTAAGCTGACACTTTTCCACCTCCTTATTTTTGCATGATTTATATCCTTAATTTACCTAATTCTGATACAAGGTAGTTATTGGTTATGATCTTCACTGCCTTTTGATTTCCTGCACAACTCAATGTTGAAGGTAAGACTCATTCAAAGCAGAACAGCCAGTGAAGTTGTTGTTATGTGCCATCAAAGTCATATCCAACTTATAGCAAACCTATGAATAAATTAGATCTGAGCAACAACCCTGTTCCATTCGTGTAACCTCAAGCCTGCACCTTTGCTTGGGGAATCAATCCATCTCATATTTGCTCTTCATCTTTTCCTGCTGCCTTCTACTTTTCCCAGCATTATTGGTGTCTCCTCCCCCCCCTTGAGAAAATTCCCTTCTTGTGAGATGCCTAAAATAGGACAGGCTCCATTTCATCATTTTTGCCTCTGGAGATAGTTCAGGATTTATTTACTCTAGAACCAACTTGTTCATCTTTCTGGCATTCTAGGCAATTTGCAAAGCTCTCCTCCATTACCACGTTTAAAACAAACAAATCCCCCCCCCCCCGTTCAGCTTTATTTACTCTTCTGCTTTCATATCCCTACATAGTGATCAGAATACAATAGAGTGGAAGGTCTTGGTTTCCACTGACACATCCTTACACTTGATTTTTTTTTCTAAAGTGCAAGCACACAATTTAGTCAGAATCATAGAACAGGATTTTAAGTAGTCCAACATTTCAGATATTTTAATTGTGAGGAGTTAAGGTGACATTCTTATTTTATCCCTCCAAGCTCTGAAGTGGCTAAAATCATATAAGCATGTCTTAAATAAGTAGAATTTGCTTGTTGAGCAATTAATGCACTTGGAAGGTTTGTTGACTGGAAAACTAAACAAACTTACCAATCAGTAAGATTTAATAGAGGGGTGTTTTTTGCAAGAGAACACAGGAGATAGAATGACTATGAGAACATCTGTGTCCTCGGTTTGACAAAGTAGAGGGACAAGTCCTGTGAAGTCCCATGATGGGTGGAAAGTCCCAGACTGAATAAGAGAAGGATAATGTTAAGGCTCATTTATTAACATTTGTTTCAGAATTTGATATGTTTATATTTTAAAAAATAATTAAAATATAGCTTATATCTGTTAATTTTTAAAAATAATTTTCTTGTTTCAATCTTTAAAAAAGGACCAATTGAAAAGACTAAAGGGGACCAAAGATGCTACAAAATCAGCCTCCATAACAAATAAAAATTATTATTCAGGCTGTTAACATCATTGGCAATTAAGGACTTAAATAACGACTTCTAAATTTGTAATTTTATGAAGGAGAGGTAACTATTTTAATGAATTATTTCCAAGCTCTGCCCCCTATCCTATTTTCCTTTTGCCAGTAATGATGCCAAAGAGACCAGTCTCACATGTATGGTAGTGACTGGGGTTATTGTTACAGGCTTCACTTAGTTTAAGTAGGCACTCAGCTGGAACTGATAACTGATCACTGATGGATGGGTCTGCTGTTGAGCTCTGCACAGCAGGCAAAACCTCTTGAACAGAACAATTCACAAAACAAAGCTGAAGGCTTCACAGCTGAACATCTTGCGATAGCAGTGAGTGGAGGGTCTCTGTATTTTGACAGGCAATCAGTCCTTTTGTACCAACAATCAAGACGAAGTATCCCAGAATAATTTCTGATGGAAATGTGGAGCAATTTATGAGATACCACAATTGTTAATCAGAAACAAGTTTGGTTCAAGTCAGAATTATTAGTGTTCACTTGAGAAACCAGCTTGTGCTATATGAAGACAGCATACTCCCTGATATCTATAAGTGAGATTAGAATGAACTACACTAATGTCACTGATCAAAATCGACCCATTTTATGTATAAATGTCTTATTCACAAGAAGACATATTCATTCACCTTCAACAGGGAAACAGTTGGTTACAATATAACAACAAAATCCAATCACATTTAAGAACTTTTACATCTCATTGACTGTAAGAGGCAAGTTAAGAACATATTTGTCTCCCCACCTCTGAAAATAAAGTAACAAATTTAATGGGCTCTGAAGTGTATAGCATCGACTGAACTGTGTGAGATCATTTTATCCACTACAGTGGTACCTCGCTTAAAGAGCATAATGCGTTCCATGGGATTGCTCTTTAAGTGAGTTTGCTCTTTAAGCGAAACACCATTGTAAACAACCAATTGTGACTTCTGGTGGGGAGGGATTGCGAACCCCAATTTATTTATTTATTTATTTATATGCTGCCCTCCTCACACGTGACTCAGGGCGGCTAACATGGCATTAAAAACAACAATTAAAAACACAAGATAAAAATTAAGATTAAAAGAGATTAAAAAGATTTACTTAATTTAATTTTTAATATTTTTTATTAGGTATACAAAGAAAAAAGACAGCAACAAACTAATACATAAACATAGAAACATTAAATGAAACAAATAAAATAACAATATTTTATAAGAAATACCTCATAAAATTAATGTAAGGTAAGATCGCATATTTTCTGATGCCGCGTAAAACATCCGCAATTTCAAATCTAACAATACCAAATCCAACCTTATTTTCCCTACTACATTATATTCTCTTACACTATTACATTATACATCATTAATATCACCCATGTGCTATATACAATGTCCGGGGCAATCTGTATCGTCATATTTTCCAAAAAGCATTTTGTTCTGGGGCGGGGGCCAAGCCTTTTTTCTTCACTAATGTGTAATCAATAAATGGTTTCCAGATCCTCCAGAAGCTATTTCCTTGCTGTTTACCTTTTCTAAGTTTTAATTCCCATGTAAGTTTCTCGTTTAGGGCCAAATCCCACATTCGTTCATACCATTCTTGCATTTTTACATTTTCATTGCTCTTCCAGTTTTTTGCTAGACACTGTCTGGCCACTGTTAACATAATAGACACCAATTCCTTATTATCATTAGTAATTCTATATTTATCTACTTCCATTAACAGAATTGTCTCCGACTCCAATTCAAGTTGCGTATCCAGTATTTTCTTAATCTCATTTTCTATATTCCCCCAGAATCCTTTTACACAGTCACAACTCCACCACATGTGCTCATAGGAACCTTTTTCTTTTTTACATCTCCAACAAATTTCACTCAGATTATCATACATTTGATGCAACCCCATTGGAGTTCTATACCACCTCCAAATCAACTTATAATTATGCTCTTTAACCTTCACTGATGTAGTTTTCATAATTCTTCTCCTCCACATTTTCTGCCACTTTTTTTCTGTAATTGTAACATTAAGTTCTTGCTCCCACTTTTGTCTTAGTATCTCTTGTATTTTGCCTCCTTTATTCAAAATTTTATAAATTTTACTTACTATTCCCTTTATTCCTATATCCCCTTTTCTTATTTTGACCAGAAGTGTCTCAATTTCAGTATATTCCCTATCTAAATCCCCTTCTAGTAGAAATCTTTTACTCCAGTTATTCATCTGAAGGATCTTAAACCAACTCAACTCCAGTTGCAAATATAACTCATTTCTTTTTTCCTGGTCTCTCCAGGTTTTTACCCAATCTTTCAGCATTAAAACCCCATTCTCTAATAAGATATCCCTAATCCTGCTATCTATTTTTAATGGGAAGTCATTAAAGTCCTCTAGTTCTAGAACTGGAGAAATTCCTAACATAAAGTCTTTCCTCATTTTATTCCATTCCTCTATAGTGGACTTTAACAATATTCCCTGAATTTTCTCTCTTTTTTTATCTTTTTCTAAACCCATAAACAGAACATTTCCAACCCCTAAAAATTCCTTTCTTTCAATTCTCTCCCACACCATTTTTTCTCTACTTAATAACTTAATACCGTTTCTTATTTGAAAAGCCCTATAATATTTACTAATATTTGGAATACCCAATCCACCTTCCTTTTGTGATAAATACCACAGCGATTTAACTATTCTAGCTCCTCGGGTCCCATTACAAAATTTATTCATAATGTTTTGATACTCTTTTAATTCTTTATCTGTATGTTTTAATGGCAAAACATCGAACAAAAAATTCAATTTAGGTAATAACATCATTTTACACATTGCTATTCTACCGAACCAGGACAAATTTAATTTGCTATATTGTATTATCTTTTTTTCAATCTCCTTCTTTTGTTTACCATAATTCAATCCCTTTAACTCCTTAATTTTACTTGCCAATATTACACCTAAATATCTCATCTTTTGTGCAATCTGTATATTATAATCCCGTTTTATCAAATCCTCATCACTTTTATTCCCATTAAATAATATCATTTCTGTTTTGTCCCAGTTCACTAAAAGAGATTAAAAAGATTTACAAGGAGAGAGGGGAGGAGTCAAATAAGCCAGCAGGCCAGGGTGACCGTCTGGCCCATACCCCATACCTGCCCCACCAGCCAGGTCTTAGCACCCTTTCTGAAGGGCAGCAACTCTGGAGATGCAGCTCGGTTGGCAGGAGGTTCCATAGGGCTGGAGCGGACACAGAAAAGGCCCTCCTCCTGGTGCTAGAGAGATGCACCTCTCTAGCTGATGGCATAACCAGAGAGCCTCTCCAGTCCTTAGGGTGATGCGGTCTCTTAAATATCCTGGCCCACTACCATATAGGGCTTTAAAGGTAATAACCAGCACCTTGAACTGCACTTGCAGGCATACTGGCAGCCAGTGCAGCTTCTGGAGCAATGGTGAGATGTGCGCATAATGCCCGCACCCCATCATTGCTTCATAGACTCATTGCTTCATGGAGAATTGTCATGCCTTATATCAGGGGTTTCCAACTTAAGGCCTGTGGGCTGACCCTGGCCTGCAGCACAATTTCATGTGGCCTGCTGCTGCCACCACTGCCGCACCTGAAAGTGGGAGCAGGCACATTTACAACAGCTGTAAATCATGCCCAAGCATGCATAAATGCAGTTATGTCAGCTGTAAATGGACCCACAACTATCGTAAACACAGAAGCTTCTGGTTCCAGAGGGCATGGTCTGGCCTGCTCAGCTGTCCAGGGGGTGTGGTCAGAAGATATCATAGACCAGTGGTGGCAAACCTATGGCACGCATGCCAGAGGTGCCACTCGAAGCCCTCTCTATGGGTACTCCTGCAGTCACCAATGCAGAGTTTGCCCTGCCCTCTGCCCAGCAGCCCAATGAGAGTGCTTCCTCCCTACCCCAGCACAGAGTTCACTCCACCCCTCTGCCCAGCAGTCCAATGGGAGTATTTCCTTCCTCCCCTGTTGCTGTGTTGGCACTTTGCAAAAAAAAAAAAAAAAAAAGTGAGTTTTAGGTTGCAGTTTGGGCACTCATTCTAAAAGGTTCACCATCACTGTCATAGACTATTTCTTTCTGTATGATCCTTGGCTGGATATTATGATTTTTATCAGAGGTACCTCTGCTGGTCTCCATATCATTTGAGATAATAATAATTTTGTGTCAGAAATTACTCTGGTTTGAAAGGATTTTTGCTGGAGAAACCACTCAAGAGGCGCCCGAGTGAGGCTCATTTCATGTCCACAAGATACATCCTGCAGCCCTCAGGTATCGAACCCCAACCTTCCAATCTCCAAACTCAGCATCTTAACCACTAAGCCACCAGAGGAGGAGCACTGTGGTGGCTTAGTGATTAAGATGATGATCTTGGAGAATGGAAGGTTGGTTTTTGATACCTGAGTGCTGCACAATGAATCTTGGGGACATGAAAGGCGTCTCATTCAGACGTCCCCTGAGTGGAGTTTCTCTAGCAAAAATCCTTTCAAACCAGAGTAATTTCTGACACATTTATCATTTGAGATGATATGGGAACAATCCAGGACAAGGGATTTTCTGCTGCAGTTTCCTCCTGGTTTAGTGCTTCCTTTCTTCCAAGACAGTTTGCTTGGTGATTCTCTCAGTGTTTTAACACCACATAAAGACTTTTCAGCATTTTAAAAATACATGTTTCAAGAGCTTATCTGGATTTTTAAATGTTCTTTTGTTGTATACAAGTTTGTTACCCCAATTCTAGAAATTGCCCCTTTTTATTTTCGTTAATTTTTAAAAAATATTTTATTTTCAATAAAAATATTTTTAACCTTTATTTTTTATTTTCCCCCAATTTCAACTGGTAGGCTTACGGTATGTGTTCATAAGCAACACACTGCACATGCATCCATTCACACAAACTTGCAGGTAAATAACTGCAAGGACTGATTTTTTAATTAATTTCCAAAAGATCGCAAACGATTTTAAAAAGGTTCCACAACAGCCATTCACTCATATAGGCAGTAGACCGGGCCAGTTGCTACTCACTTGAATAGGAGGTAGACTGGGCATGTTCACTTGAATGGCCATAGGATTTCATCGAGAGCTCCAAATATGGTAGTTCAAAGAGGCTCAATGAAACAAAGTATCCAGTGAGTCCCACTTATGGACTTTCAAAGGAATAGAGTCTTGATACATTGTATCCATTTCCCTGATTCAATAAAGACTTCAAAGAACTTTTCGCTTTCAAAGCTTTCTTAGACAGCATCATGAGCGTAAAATAATAATAAAAAATTCAACTTGGACAGGGAGATGGGCGGGGAATAATCTGAGGACAAAAGTTAACCTTTTAAATGCTGGAATAAATTGTAAAATAATCATGAAAATTATATCTTGGCTTCTGAAGCATGGCTGAGCCCCGGCATCACTGAATGGCTGTTCAAGTCTCCTGCCTCTGATGTGCTTGCAGCCCTGTTTGGTTCATTACTTCAAGCCTGGGTTTTCCATTGGCAACAAGCCTAACACTGAACTTTATCATTGGCTTACTTGTTTACCTGATCCCCAAATCTCCTCCCTCTGTTTTCTTGGAAGTTGTAATCTTTTTACTACTTGAACACATTTACATAAATGTTTACCTTTGTAACCTTTAATTGACTTATCTATTTATTAAATGACCATCTGCTGCAGGTTCTTTGTTTCATTGTAAAACTTTATTGTTACAGTACATTGTTGAAGTAGATAGAGAATAGGATTAGTCTGTATAAAATGATGCTGTAACTTCAGTTTTCAGCTCTCTTTGGAAATTGCATAGATTTTTTTTATAGTGGGTGGGTTTTGTTCTGTCTTTAACCTGTAGGTAGCCAACTGTTGATTAAACACATTCATTAAAGCCTTTTCTTAATAATAATAATAATAACAATAACCCCCTTCCTTTTTTCAAAGAAAAAACACCTCTACTTATAAGAGAAGGGGGTGAAACGAGTCATATGGGAACAAATCCTAATCCCTCATCAAATAATGTTTCAGCTGCAATATTTCCAAGATTTTAAAGTTACATTAATGTCTTAACTTCCTCCTTTTGCACCTTGAGCTTCTTCAGTTGTAGCTTTTGGTGTGTTAGCTCCCACCAAAAACAAGGCTTCTTTAAGATCTTTCCATTCTTGTGATCCGTTTTCAAAAAAAAGTTGCTTCTGTCAGTATATCCAGAACATATGAATCCTCCTTAATCAAAAAGGTTCTACCCAACTGTGAGAACCTCAATTGTTTTGCGAACCTCCAATTATATAAAATTCCTTTGTCTCTTAATTTTTTTGTGACAGGCTTCATTTGAACTCTCCAAATACATTCTTCCATTGCTATGTCATTATAGATTTCGATATCCACTCCTTCCATTTTAAGAACATCAGAGCCTGCTTTTTTAATATGTGACATCAATCTCAATTTCCCACTCAAAACTGTAAATTTTACTAATACATTTCTTGAACCCATTCTATTTTTCTTTGGGCCCAATCTATAAACACTTACAATGTCTTCAGGACCAAAATCTATCCCCATTTTCAGATCATTTAACCAAGTCAGCAATCTCAACTTCAACTGATCTGGGGTTCTTTCAGAAATATTTCTTGTAGCCATGATCTTATAGTCATTATTTAGTCAGCTGAAGGGTTGAGAACCTTTAACATTTCAAATGTTTTGGCCTGCAAGTTTCACAATCTCTCTCTATTGGCCATGGAAGCTGTAGAGGCCCTAAGAAAACAACTTTTCCAAATTCTTCCAGACTTACACATTCACTGTGGACACATAGTTTTTCATAGATTCATCAGAACTAGTTGGCCATGCAGTTTGTGCACTGATAATCCTGTAAACACTTCCCTCATCCTGTGTTTTTTTTTTTTTTTGAGATAATCATCATTGAGAACACTACATTATTTATTTGTATTTAAAAATAGAAACTTAATTTTCCAAATACAGTACCTCCATATCATGGTCAAGGGCAGCCCCATGTAGAAAGCTTTACAGTAGTCAGTTCTTGAAATTACCAAACAATGCATGGACCAGAGTTGTCAGAGCCAACCTGTCCAAATATGGGTGCAGCTGAGAGATCTGGCCAAGATGGAAGAATGTGGTCTTAGCTACTGCCACAATATGATGATCTGATTTAAGCACAGGATCTAATATGACCCCCAAGCTATGAATTTAGTCCCTCAGAGGAACAACCATTCCATCCAGTGTAGGAATCATGTCCCCCAGTGGAACAGATGGTCCTTCCAACAACAGGACTTCCATCAACTTTTCAATAATAACTGCAATTTCCTTGTTGCTCAAGTCATCACTTGTTATCAGGCTGCTTTTGATCTTCCTATCTTTTAGATTTCCTTGTCTTAAATTCTTCAGATTATTCAAGTCCAATAGAATGTTTTTAATTTTTAACTCCAAGTGAATTTTCCATTTTGGTGTTCCTTTCTTAATACCATAATTCTTTGGGAATTTATTTCTTCATTAGTAATATAAAATGCTGCATACATCAGATGATTTGTTTGAGCTAATGTTTCTGTTGGAATAATCTGGACAGTTTTATTCACTTTCTTCA
>CP126896.1:79520000-79552500 GCA_030440675.1 Furcifer pardalis
TTCCCAACATGGGGGCCATGCCCCACAAGGGGACTTCAATTCCCAGAAGCTTAAGTCAGTACATTGGCTAATCAGTGCTTTCAGGAATTGACTTAGGCTTCTGGGAATTGAAGTCCAAAAACCAAAGGTTGGGAAACACTGTTGTTAAACTCCTGCCGACCGAACTACACCTCCAGTCAGAGCTACTGGCCTTTAGAAAAGGCCATAAAACTTGGCTGGCCCAGCGGGTGTGAGGTGCTGCCTGTGGGGCAGGGCTCCCCCCAGGTTCATATGAACGGCCATCTGGGTTCTAGTTTTAACCTATGGTGAATGATGGGGGGTATTTTAATGGCTTTTTAATGTTTTTACAATTTTAATTGCTGTTGGGATGTCTTTATATTTCAGTGTTTTTTATTGGTTGGTTGTAAGCCATCCGGAGTCGCGTCAGTGAGCGGGCACGGATAGAAATCAAATCAAATCAAATCAAATCAAATGAATAAATAAATAGTAAAATAAACCAAATTTGTATAATCCTACACAGAGAAATATAGAGAGCCAATATAGTGTAGTAGTAAGGATGTCAAACAAGACCTTGAGGAATCCCCATTCTAATTCCTACTGAGCCATCAAATAGGCGGGATTACCATTAGACCAAGGGTGCCCAAACTTTTTGGGCCGTGGGCCAATCATGTGGTTCAGGGAGCTGGTCACTAAGGCCCGGGGGCCAGGTGCGGCCTCCGACCCCAATTCATCTGGCCTGCAAAGCCCTCATCGCTCCTGGAAGTGTAAGTAAAACATGCCCATATGGATGAATTGGCGTCGAGGGCCACCCCCGCCCCCCGGGCCCTAGTTTGGGCACCACTGCATTAGACTGTCACTCTCTCTTAACATGACCTATGGTAGACCAGTGTGGTGGTGATCAAGGAGGAAACTAGGAAAGCTTTGCACACTGCCTTAAACTTCTCAGATGGCATATACAAGTACAGTAATTAATAAATAAGACAAGTGTGAAACTGTAGAACCTGTGAAGTAGATTAGAATTTACACATGCCATGCATCAGACCTGTAGTGGTAGAGGACTGCTAAAATACTGAAGGCCATATCTTCCCACACCATTTTCGCTGGCATTGGATCATTGCAGGTTCCACTTATCCTAAAAACTTTTTTATTTCAAAACAAGAAGTTACTTAGAGGTTTCTGATTGCCATTTTCTAGGATATTTTACCAGAACTAGTAGTAATGTTATTACTATTATTACTAGTATTAATAACATGACTAATATGACTATCACTGTTGGAAGTGTTGGGTATTTAGATGGGAAATGCTTGCTCTATTCACTTAGAGTGGGTGGAGTTAGCCTATGCCAGTGATGGTGAATCTTGGCACTCCAGGTGTTCTTGAACTTCAATTCCCAGAAGTCCTGATCAGCAGGAGTGCTAACTTGAGCTTCTGGTAATTGAAGTCAAAGAACACCTGGAGTGCCAAGGTTCACCATCAGTGGCAGTCCCAAACTCTATTGATAACTTTTTGCTGTAAAGGAGAAAGGATAATCTGAACACTGCCAAAAAGGTCTAAACTTCTATTCTCCCTTTTTTAAAATTAATTATTAACAGTGCAATCATATGCAGAATGTTTTCTAAGAATAATATGTTCCACCTTGGATGCCTTTATGTTTACTGGAGTATCATTTCGAATATCCTGGATATGCATTTTGTAATCTTTTAAAAGAGTTTTGTTGTTGAAACCATCATTACAACCTTGTGATACATTTGCTATATATATTTCATTTTATAGGGAGCTGAGCTCACTCCAGAAATAAGCAAACATTCACAAGTAACTGTTACTGGGATAAACTTCTAAGTATAAATGAATCTATCAGGATCAGGTTACAAGAATTTATAAGCCATCCAGCAAATCATTGTTTGAGCTTTGATCTGAAATATAAAACCAGCTACTGATCAGTAGACTGGACCAAACTGATAATAAATTAGCTTTATCTTAGCAGTCTGTTCTCTACAGACCACACTATGTCAGCTACCCATGTAACAGGCATATTAGCAGTGATGGGATGTAACAGGTCCGCACCAGTTCGCTAGAACCGGTAGTAATTTTTCCCAGTGTCCCGGAGAACCGGTAGCAGCTTTTGGGGGGAACCACCTTCAGGGCTTACCTTTTCACTGGTGTGCATGCATGCCTACAGTGCTTGGCGGGTATGCACGGCCTCCTTGCTGTCCTCCCAAGCGTGAAGGAGGAAGAGAAGCTGCTAGCCTGAAGCTCCCTATAGACTGTTCCCCAGATTAAGTGACTCACCTTTGGATGTGGTGTGTCTGTGAGTTCATTCTGTAGTTCCTTCCATCTGACTTAGTGTGAGAAAGATTAGCTAGAATAAGCTTTAAGCTCTGGTTTAAAAGCTCTGGTTGATTTGTGGGTGGGTGTATTTTAATGTATTTTTTATTTTATTTTATTTATTTAATTTATTTACAGGTTTGTGTTGTGGGTGGGTGGGTGGATTGAGTTGTATGTTTGTGTGTATGCTTATTTTTATTTTATTTTTTTCTTTGGCTCTCCCCATGACATCATGATGTTAGCTCCGCCCACACTGTGATGACATCACGGTGGGGTAGTAAAATTTTTGACATCCCACCACTGCATATTAGGATGTCTCTAGGGAATTAATATCCCCAAATAGCCATAAAGTGGTGTGCGTGGCTTTCCCCTACTTAATTCTCACAACAGTCCAGTGAGGTAGGTCAGACCAACCAAGACAGCAACAGTCCCAAGATCATCATCTGAGTGTAATGGCTAAGTGAGGGCTTGAATCTGGATGTCTTATGTCCCAAACCAATGCCACACTGTTCAATAAGGAATGTGAGGCAAAAACAATATGGCTAACCCCCTCACGTAGCTCTCATTGGACTTCTCTGGTGCATTTTTAAGGAGGACCATAAACAAGCTAGTCAGTTTGGAAAAACAGCTAAAAGTCACAGGGCCATTACTGTTCATTAAAATCCTCCTTACAGATCAGAGGATGTTCACAAGGATTGCTTATCCTTTGTGAAGTGAGAGAATGAGCTGAAAAATATATATAATCTTTATCTTGTCTAACAGCTTCTGGGCCCCTTATAATCTTTGATGGCCTTAAACCTGGGTGCACAAATTGTGCAAAAGGAGAGAAATTGTATTTAATTGTGGGAATGGGGATTGAGTAAGTAGCTGTTGGATGCCCTGATTCCTATTTGATCAATAAATCATCAAGTGTCTTAAGTGTTTTATTCACTATTAAATTAAATGAAAAATACTTTAACCTGCCTCCCTTGTGTCAGCAGATAAAGCTAATAATATTTTTCGGTTATATTTCAATTTAGGTATTTAAGTGCATCAAACACCATGGGACTCTTTTTTCCTAAGTATAAATAGAAAATGTTCTTCAAGTTTAAATGTGGAAGAAATGTTTTCAAGAGGAAAGGGATATTTGAATAGACTATATGCATGGATTAGTATATTTAATAGCGCACTAACAGGAAGTCAAAACAACATGAAGAAGGTTTCAAAGGGAAATACAGTACTGAGTTTTGTGTAGCACAACCAGCAGCTTTTCAGTTAAAAGTCTCAGCGCTCAGCGTTAGACTTTAAGTAACCTTTTATCTAAATGTTTACCCTTTCTTTTTGTTTTCACCTCTAAATTAAGTTTACTTTTAACTCTTTCCACTCAGCCTCTGTTTCCTTCAGGTTTTTCTTAGTCTGACTGATCCAGATTAAGAAGTTTTATCTGCTGTCTCACTGGCTTTTCCACCACAAATATTATTTACCACCACCGCCTTTAAGGGTAATTAATGTACACATACTCCAGTATGTGAAAAAGAGTTCATCTCTTAAACGCATCTGACATTTTCACTGACTTAATTCAGATTTTTATACTGGATTATATTACTTGTTTTTCGTAAGAGGACAGATGTTCTTTTTGTTGTGTGTCTGTGTGACTCTCTCTCCCCCTCCCATTTCCACATATATAGGAGCCATTGAATTGTCAGAGCAGAGGGGCACCCGCTCAAATCTCTTACATGAAGCATATCTCCTGCTCTGTCTACAAGCCAGGATAATATTATGTAACATTGTTATACTATGTATTTTATGCATGCATGAAAGAGAGGACATGGATCACCATATGATTATATAAAATGGATCTCATACATATCTTATGCTTATTTTTTTATGTGCTGCATACTGAAAACTACATGATGCACTGTGTTGAATGAGGCTCTCTAGAGCCTTAAGAGGAAGGAATCAATATCCAATAGACAAGTGAGCCTCAAAACAGAGATAAACATAAAATGGGGCTAAATTTAAAATGTTTTTATATCTAACCGATTCAAAACACTGATGAATGATGAACGTGGGAGCAAAAACGCGTGGCCCGCCTTTATTAGGCAGACACAGAGAGAGAGATCGTTGCTTCCCCCTCCAGTGATAATAACCTGGCGCTGCCCTAAAATCGCGATCGAATGATATTTGTGAAGTTTAATTGCCAACTTAGCATCTCGGTCACACCTCCCAGCCCATTAGACTCCGCAGCCTCACCTGGTCCTACGGGCGAGCTCAGCGGCCTCAACGGCCAGAACCTGATTATACAGCCAAGCTCCTAATTTAGCGAACCGCCCTTTATAGGGAGGACTTGATGGACGCCACACGCCGGAGTGAGGCCGTGCGCTCTGAGGCGGCGCCGGAGGCTCTTTCGCCGCCGCCTCCCCGTCGAATGCGAAATGGGGAATTAGCCGAGGTGTGGGCAGGCAGGGAGGCCAGCAAATTAGCGCCGAGCGAGGGAGCCAGCGCAAAATGGGGGGGGGGAGAGAGGGTGGCCCGCGTCCTGTCCTCGGCTGGTGGGGCCTTGGGTGGGACCGTCTTTTGTGGCCGCCTGGCCCTGGAGAGGCGGGAAGTTGGTGGCCGTGTGTCATGCGCCCATAGTTGCCACCTTCTCCCCTCGCAGAATGGGCTGTGTTTTAAGGCGTCCTTTCTCCCGCGAAGGGCTTTCCAGAAGGAAATTAGCATGCTCTCCCCTTTTGGGTGGGGAGGGGTCTTTGGCGTTTTGCCGCTATTGAAGTCCCGACCCCTTCCACATATCCGTGATGGCGAACCTTGGCACCCCAGAAGCCCAAGTACCCTGTGAATCCACACATGGGTTTACTGCGATTCATCCAGCCCACGCTGCCCTCGTCGCTCCCGGAAGCAGAAGTAAAACGCACCTGGACGACCATGGAAGGCACTAGACGTGCCAGAGCAAGAACTTTGTATCTCTAGCATCACCCAAAGGGATAAAAGAGGAAGCAAAGAAGAATGTCCCCTTTTGTGGCATTAAACTGAAAGGAAAACTTCTACTGGGAGCTTGTGTTCCAATCAGGGCCATAGCCAGGATTCTAGATTTTTGGGGGGAGGGGATGCAAAAATTTTTTCAGGAGGGGCAACAATGTCACACACACGCATAACATTGGCATCCCAGGGTGGATTGGGGGAGTGGGCTGTTAGCTCAGGAAGGTCCCCCCCAGCCCCCCTCTGGCTACAGCCCTTGTCCCAATGGAAAGGGAATCAAATGGGAGCCTACAGGTATCTCAAGAGGACTAGAAGGACCAGGCCTCATGGTGGTGGATAAAGCCCTTTCATGACTCACGATTGGCCACAGAATCTTATTTATAGAGGTCAACCTTTCAATTATTAATGGATTACCTCCCTCTTGCTGTGGCCCTTTAATGAGGAGGACTAGATGTGACAGGCATTCCAAACCCCTTCCTGTGATTCATTCACATTATACATGTTCACACACAACACCAATACACATTATACATGTTCACACACAACACCAATATAGAAAGAGAGATCTCAGCCAGTGAACAGTTTGGAGGGCAGATGCACAACAAGTCTCAGCCCAAAATTTGGTGACCCCTGTTCCTTTCATGGGCTGCCTATCCCTTGCATCTGTGATAATACCTGTATATTTAAATTTTGGTAAATATTCTGGGTGCAAGACTCTTCCCTAAGACTCACAGATATGTTACGGCTCCAACGTGTCAAATATATGTGCATTCTATATACAGTATCTACATATTTTTACAGCATACACTGTAAAGCACCCAAATACACAAGCATTATGAGTGACTTAGTGGGTGGTTAGGTTTCTTTGGTTTGTTTATTTTACATTACAAGTTCTTTTATGCACCTTCTGAAACTGACAACAGCCCACAAACACTTCTGCCATTAGATTTGGCAGGAGCCAAAGACACCAGAAACTTCTGCAGGCAACAAACTCCATAGGGTTAATGTGTAGCAGCGCTGAATTACAGTACAAAAAGAAATACAGTACTGTATAAGGTGAGTTAAGTTGGCATGTAACAAAGAAAACCACAATTATGCCAACATGCACGGGACTGGCATGAATTTCTGTAGATAAAAACACACTGGATCAGTATTCAAATTATATGTATTGTATTAAAAGCACGGAATGCATAATAGAACATTTGTTTTCAGACTCATTGTATGGGTTCAGAAATGCTTTGGGAATCCAAGGTTATTGGGGAGAGGCAATAGTGGTTTGCTCTTTGCAAAAGCAGCACTCTAAATGGGCTCTAACATTGAGATTTTAACCCAGGTTCCATCTACCATGATACTCTAGCTCAATGGTGCCCAAACTAAGGCCCGGGGGCCGAGTGCAGCCCCCAATGACAATTCATCCGGCCCACAAAGCCCTCATTGCTCCTGGAAGCGGAAGTAAAACACACCTGTACAGGATGAATTGGCGTTGGGGGCTGCACCTGGCCCCTGGGCCTTAGTGATCGGCTCCCTGAACCACATGATCGGCCCACGGCCCAAAAAGTTTGGGGCCCCCTGCTCTAGCTTTAAGTATGAGAATGTAATACAGTATATTGTTTGAAAACGCATATGTACTCTATATATAATATTTTCATACTAGTGTCTTGGTTTGTATCTCTCTCATGCACACATAAACCCATCCTGTGTACATGTAGTCTTAATTTTAACATATATTGACTCCCAGCTTGTCATCTGCTTCCATATGGATTCTCCCTTTCCTCTATGGTAGCACCAACAGGTGTATATTCTATTTTAGACACATAGGTATAAATGAAGATATGTAAGATTTTCTGAGAGATAAGCAATATTAATCTCAAATATGCATTTGCTGCCTGGGAATGAGAACAGTTTCCTGTTTCCTACAGACATGCCATTTGTTACCTCATCTCATATGCAGTTGTGGTTCATATCCCCATAACAGCAAAGGCTTGCTGCATTCAATATCATTGTATGTCTGTTGTAGATATAGAAATATTAACCAGCAAGCCATTACTTACTCCAAGCAAGTTTAAGCAGTAGAATGTATACACACAGTCAGAAAGAAACAGTAACAATATACACAGATTACTAAAATCTTTACCACACTGCCACCTATTGCATTTTTATCATATTTCATCTCTCCCCACCCTTGCCAATTTGTGTATAGATTTTTTTAATTAAGACTTTATTCTGTGTATCTAATGAAGTGGACTACAGCCCAAAAAGGCATGTGCCAAATAAAACTGATTCGTTTTTAAGGTGCCTTAAGATTCCTTATTCTTTTGTTTTTGTTGCAACAAATGGCTACTCTCTTTCCCAGAAAATTCATACACTGTATTTGATCTATACAGTTCCAGTATTTCTGTACGTCCATATGCAGAAGTGTCATCATTTTGTGCTGTGTTTGTGTGGGTGTGGGTGTTGTGTGGCTGCTGCTGCTGACCTCAGGCTACCTCTCTCTCCTTCCCTGGCTGCACTCCCAAAGTAAATATTTTATTTGGTGGTAATCTATACATATTGCTTAAATTTGTTGGCAAGGGCTGACTTTGCGACTCAGCTCCTCTAAGTAGCCCTCCTGCAGGCAGGCAGTGGAAGTCTGGGGTCCGACCGAGGTCTCTCCTGGGCATCTCTCGCTTAGACCCTGCCCGCCCTCCTTGGCCACAAGGGAGGAAGGCGGGGCGTAAATCTGCTTCGCCGAAGTGCTCTTCCTTAGAGCAGTTTCCGCAGGTTTTTTGGGAGTCTTCCGCAAGGACTCCGCTTTGGGGTAATCATGCATATTCCTCCTCCCTCGCGCCGGCTTCTTCCTTCTCTCCGCCTTTCTATTATATATGCGCCTGATTGGCGATTGTTGTGTTATTAATTGTAGCCGCCCCTTTGCTTGCTCTTTGCGAGAGCAGCGCTCTAAATTGGCTCTAATAAATATTAGCCGCTAGATTAGGCGAGGTGAGGCTGGCGCGGCGCTCCATTTTCGACCTGTAGCCTCTGCAAAGCCGCCAGTTCTGCGCCAGATTAGCCCCATCCATCCAGTGTCAATGGTTGTCTTGTTGAGAAAATCAGTGAGTAAACACGGCTGACAGAGAGGGGGCTCAGCTGATTACTCATACAAATAGACTGCAAACTCCTCCAGGAGAAGCTGTTTCCAGAGATGGGTTTCTCGCATTGACAGCGAGGCTTCTCCCAGGATCGTGTGTCCTGCTGTTCCCACTTTGTCCTCCATCAATCACACAATTGTGTCCGGGATGTTTTATAGAGTCACTTAATATCCCTGCCTTCATCTCTATTCACTTAGAGAATGATCTGCCATAAGGGGAAAGGCTTTTCCTCTCTCCCTCTCCCTTTTCTTCAGAATGGGACGCAAGACCGAGCTGGGACACAATTTCTTTTATCGTGGGGAAATACTGTATAGAAAATCAGGCCAACCGAAATACATATAGGTATACAGAAACATAAACGTGTTTGTGTGTGTGAGCGCTATGCTTTCTTAGTGTGGACTGGAATAATTCATTTGCAGTTGACTCTGTGATTCACACACACACACACACACACACACACACACAGTTCGTGTTATTAGACGACCTCACTAATTCATTCAAGCCATCTGAGATAATTCGGATGGTGTAAAAGGGCAGTTAAGAGATTATATTTGAGAACAGGAAGCAAAAATGCAGTTCAGGAGAAAGACAGACGGACATAAAAATTGCACATAATATGGTAGACTGTAAGTTGATCAAAGTTTTGATTTTAAGTTAATGAGCTATCTTGATTTTAACCAATTAATGGCCCAATTAAGCTTTTAAATGTTTCAGGATCTCAATGCCATCAGCAGGCTGAAACTTTTAGCCTTTAGGAAACAGTCTCTATTCTAAATAACATAACACCACCACCACCCCCCAAAAAACCCAACCCCATAGGATTTCCTCGAAGTGACGGGTAAATTCGGTTGGGTGAGACTATCACCAACATTATATACCTCTGACTAAACAGATTTGAGAATTACTTTCTTAAGGGCACTTATTTTTTTTAAAAAAGTTTCATTTAAATTAATTGCACTTACCTAGAATTAAATGCATAATGTGTTTGTGTGTTCTTGTCTAAACGGGCCAGTACATGGATTTACTGTTCCCAGCCACCACTCAATTTCAACATAAGTTCTGAGTAAATGAATTGGGCTTTTTGTAACTAAAATTTATTAAGGATTAGGTTTCAAACATTACAGTAAATGGTTCAACTTATTAATTTGGTTTTGTTAAGCCATTAAGTAATATTCTTCAGTCTTTCAAAAATGTGGCTGCAGTCCCAGACAGGAAGACCACATTTAACTGGACCAAGTACATGAAAACAAGAAGCCTATATAGGCTATAAAACGTTCAGTGGATCTTACAATCCAAAGCAAACAATGAGCCGAGATTTATGAGGGCAACATGCATTCATAAATAGTTTGTCGCCCTCAATTCTTAGCCTTGCTAAATGCTTTTCTGCTATCATTATCAACCTTTTATAAATCCTATACTGTATTTCCAGTGTAAGTGGGTTATGGACCTCTTTTCTCCCTAGCATGCATTTTCTTCGCCACTGCTGCGTCACTTACCCATTATTGTTGTCATATTCAAATACCACGATCTTTTCAGCTTTTCCTTTTAACCAAAGCGGCCAGCAGGTATAAAGTCAACCTTGGATGGTGAAGAATTTTAAAGACCAGGGAAGGAGTTACAAGGTATTATAGTAGAAGTACCTCATCTGCAAATTAGATTGCTACCCAATTAATCAGAAAGTTAATTAATGAGCAAGTTACTAATTAGGACAATTTAAAACCGGTGTTTATACAGCCTTACCTTTAAAAAAAATACCACTCAGTTAATTGGCCTATACCTTGGCTTCATAACTCATCACCAAGGTTAGAACGTTACAGATGTTTTGTTTATTATGTAACACACGGCAATTATGTCAGTATTATATTGGGCGCATCGTGAATCAATCTTGAACTTCTAAAATCCTATTAAAGGCTTATTTCTTAGAATAATAGACAAAGGAATCGAAGTGGAGGAAGAGTCTAAACAATCTGAAAAAGAACTTCAAGATGTTATATTTCACATCAGCAAGCCATATCCTACTGAGGTAAAATGTCAGCACTCCCACTGATATAAACAAGGATTTTGGATCACATCACACAACCAGATCCTTTACTCAAGAATAATTCCTATTGCTTTTAAAGGCACTCCCAAGTAAATGTGTTTAGTGCTGCAACTATGCCGTAAAACCTTACATGTTTTGCTGAGAATTTTATTCAGATTTACTCCTATAAATTCAGTCACATTTACTCACAGGTAAGTACGAGTAAAGTTGGAATCTTAGTCGCTCTGAAAATCTGATAATATATATGATAATTTATTTTGTATTCATGTTATTAAATGTTTTCTGTTTTACATATGTTCCAACCACATCTAGGATGATTTTTTTAAAAAGAGAATAAAACCAAAGCTGCTGAAAAGGTGAAATCCCTTTTTAATTGACAGTTCTACAACTTGGGGAGAGGATGGGGAGGTGACTAGTTAAAATAAATATCGATCTGTGTGACTAGAGTAATTTCTACCACCCGTAAAGGAGTTTAATTATACTGTAGCTCTTTATAGCAAGGCATGGGAGAAATTAGTGCTGTTACAAAACCAGGGTAACAGGAAACATCAGCTTTGGCCGTATGTTTTCTCTCTGTCCTGAGAAAAATATCCTGTTATTTAAGAGGGATGAATATAACAGAAAAGCCTGGCTTTCTTGAATATTGTTAAACTTGGGGTTTTCCAAGGGAATTTGCAGACAATATTACTCTCAACATTCAGATCAACTCGATAAAGTGCGGATTTGCACGTCCATGCCAAACCGCCTTCCCTCAAAAATGACCTTTCTTGTTTTTAGTGGAAGGACCCAACAAGCGCAGGCGCTTCTGCCTGTGCGGCGAGTTGCAGGCATGACAGCCCCTATTGTCTGTTAGGTCATCAAATACTGATTAATTCTGTGGTCTGTAATGACTCAGGTGTGTGCGCGCATCTTAAACTGTTTGCTACATGCTCCCGTCTAATCCTCACCCCCCTCCTTCACGACCACCAAACCTTTCTTCACCTTCTTCAGTACAGACATCAAGAAATCACAGACTGGCACTCAACAACATACAGACCTTCTACATTTACTCCAAAGTTCTCAGTTTATAATCAATGGAATAGCATTAGCTTTAAAAATCAGCTCACTAGGTAAGAGAGTTGCAAAATAAACGCTTAATTCATTATCTTCTCGATGTTTAGAAGAATGTATTTTTTTAATTCAAGGGCTAAATTCACTTACTAGTCACAGGTAGAATAGACCCACTAAATGAACGTTACATAAAAACCTATTTAAATCCAATTGATTCAGTTGGTCCACTCTACTTGGCACTAACCATTACTCTTAGTCCCAGGTTTTTTAATATAACTGCTTTGTACTGGAAAGTTGAAAGGTTAAGCCAGTTGAATGAAATCTTATAGATGGAACTTTATGTACATTTGAAAGTCCAGAATATTCCATTCTTCCCTTAATCGGCACATCCTTTTTCCTAACAGAAACAACTAAATTCATTGATTAATTTCCATGCCCAAGGACATTCATGCTTACTGAACAATTCTCTCTTGGTGGTTTCCAATTGCTAGTCCCAACTAGAGCAGACTCATTGAAGCAGTGGGGTTTACATAGGTGTTGACTTACTGTTCACCAGTTTATTCAATGGGTCTACCCTTATTTGGGACTAGCAGTAGTACTGGCTTTTCTTTTTAGCCAAGTAATCCCATAACCCATGTGCAGTCTGTGTGAGACAGAGAAAGGGGGAGATTTATATCCAGATTAACTATTGTTGACCGACAGGTAAATTGAGTAGGAGATGGAAAAGTCAGGCCAAATTACTATATGAGCTTTTCTGGGCAGTATATGCACAGCCTATTACCTAAGACATCTAATTAGAAGTATTTTAGAGAACCTTCTCTCCTGGCCAGGATTAAACCACGGTTCCACAGCTGTGGTATGGAGTACCATATCGGATTATACCACTGATGGCTATCTCATCTTCAAAAATGAGGAGTACCTAACACATAATTTTGAATGAAGAGGTTCCTGTACTACGTTATTAGCAATAAATCTACACTATTCTTTGTTGGTTAAAATCATTATCATCATCATCATCGCTATCATTACTGAACTCATTATTCTTATGTTACTATCAGAGCAGATTTATGATAATACCCACCATCACGCCTGAGCTAAAGAAGGTGTAAAGGTTTGATTAATGGCTGCTTTCACGTTTTAATACACGCCATTTTCTCACTTTAAAAAAAATAAATAAGGACCGTAATAATTACAGGAGATAATTGCTGCTTTTCTTATACAGTGTCTGATCACATGCATCTGAATTTCTCTTAAAATCACTGCTGGACACAGTGCGAGATCAATGTAAAACAGAGCTTGGAAAAATAACTTGGATTTATTCAATAACGAAGATAATTGAAAAAGTAAATATGAAAATAGGAGTGGGGGAGAAGATAGAGAATTTTCCCATAGAAGGATTCGAGGCATTCTGAGTGTATCAACCACCCGAGATCAATATGGGGAGGGGGCATCTTTGATAAGCAACTCCCCCCTAAGCAACTAAGTTTACATGTGAGTGGGTCAGGTTCCCAGAGAATTAAAGAGCTAGACTGCGGAATGGTTCAGAGAGGAAGATATTATTGGACTGTCTTCACCACTTTGTCTTTACACACATACATGATGCACACAGAAACAGGTTTAGATACTCTAGATAACCCGCCATCCATCCTCGTCGGCATTGAATTAAAAAAAAGGGTGTGTGTGTTGCGTTGTGGTGAGAGCACACACACACACCCCTGCTCGAGAGAGGGCCCACACCCGCCTTATCTGCCCCTTAAAGGTTACGCTGCGCTCTGCTTCGCTTTGTCTTCCTCGTGCCCTTTCCTGGCAAAAATGGAGACATCACATCCTTGCCCAGCCCCGGCTCAGTATTTATGAAGGTTTTCTGACAAATAGGCAGGCTGGCTACGCATGGGTGGCTGCCTTCATTCCGCACTTGGCTTGTTTACATAGGACCAGCACCATTTCCACGGATTAAACAAATCACAGCGAGAAGGAGACATTTATAATCCGCCAAACGAGGCCACAGGCAGTTAAAACGAGTGCGAGGAAGCCGGGATCTGTGTGGGGCTGCGCTTGCATGCAAGAAAAATCATTTCCACGGAACTGACCGTCTCCTGAGAGGGTAACTCAGGGCTTGCTGAGATAAATACCAGTTATACAGAATAGTGCACACCTATGCACCCATTCACGCGCATATAAATAAATATACAAACACAACACCATGTATTAAATCACTGAATAACCACGTTTAGACATTTCCTCTATTTAAGGAACCTTCGGAGAAATTGACAATAATACATTATTACATGAGCACTGACATAGCAAGTCAATTCACGTCATAACCCATCTCTTTCTTTTAGCTACATCTGTAGGTAATAGTTTACATTAAGGCACTCACAAAGTAACCATAATTCACTGCAGAGATATATTACGTGAAGCACCATTTAAGATTATGTAATTCTCGTACTGGATTGTCTCCATGTTAAATTCTTATTTTTCTGTATCAATTATATGCCATATTAATTCTGTACATAAGTATTTATCATAACGTACATGTATGTGTGTCTGTTTAAACACCATCGCATGTTAAACACATATTCGACATGGTGTGCAATTGTGTGCAGGTAGTTAAAAACCATAAAGGCAGGCACAACACGGATGTGAATAAATTAAATTCATGCATGCATGCAGCCTGGTATCTTACTCAATATCAAAAAGCCTTGTTCTATTTGAATTGGGGATTTTAACCAAATTAAAGGACTACAAAATGGGATTGTCCGGAAGCTGTTAGCCCGGATTTAAATCATGGTTCTGAACTCAGATAACCTAGAAAGGGTCGCCATATCAGTGAATCGACTTGACAGCACACAACTATTAATTGAAACAAAATGGTAACCGGAAACTACAAGTTTCGCTTTCATTCCCTTCTTTGGAGAATCGCCAAAAAGCCCAGCTCAACACACGTCTTTTCTGACCCAAGTGAAATCGCATTTCTAAGGAGAGGGTTTTAACATGAGGTTTTATCTAATTACAATGGTCGCGCCTTCCTTGTATTAATTGGATTCTTCTTTTGAAACGGAGCCCTTGGGACAGAAAGACATAGAAATTGGAATACAAATGAAAGGCAGATGAAGGTTCTCAAAGGTATCCGAACAGCCTGAACTTAAACGCGTTTTGTATATTGAAATTTGTATATCTTGATTGTCAGGGAACATGCATTATTCCGAGAAATGTGCCAAATAGAGTGGGCCAAACCCCTCAGATGTATTGGGAACTTGAATGGGACAACGAACTGAACCGTGTGTGCAGCCCGCTATCCTGTTGAGCAGCAAGCGCCCCTGAATTCAGCGGGACGTTGTACACAGGATTGCAGTCTGAAGATGATAATAGGAAACCCAGAGCATCAGCATTTGCTAGAGGCGTCTTGGCAGCTTTTGGGGCCAGGAGGCTGCAAAGTAGTCCTACTCAAAATACGTTAGCTTGACAATCTGTTATTGCCGCCATTTACCCGGAAGTATAAATGTGAGAAATTCTGAGGTATTTCTCCGCTGCCACCTCCACCTCAGGCAAACCCAGCAGGCTCATATATCATTTCTGTCGCCTATACTAGGAATGATCGTTCTCGGGAAGAAACCACGACTGAAAATGTCGCCCTTTTCTGTCAGCGACCAGAGCGGGAGGCAGTGGCAGCGATTGCTTGCCTTTCTCTCCTTCTCTGTTTCCCGGTGCAGCTGGTGGATTTTTATTATTATTTAAAAAAAGGCACATGCCAGCCACCTCAGGCAATGGGAGATGGAGGAAGGAAATTCCCCACAAAATAGCAATGATTTCGAGAGGAAAAAAAGGATCACAACAAAAATATTGAATAAATTCCCTTTTAATTTATTTGATCATTCCACATTACGGAGCTATGAATTGCTCAAATTTGATAACAAGTACTCAATTCAACTCATTATGTAAGTTAAATTAGACTTCGATAAAATTTCAGTGGCGCGCAGTGGTTCCTAAAATGAAATGTAATTTGTGCAAGAATTTGTTGTATCTGTCACAAATATTTCCAATTAGCGGCCGTAATTATTTGATAGTTTCTGCAATTATGGCTTAAACGGGTGAATTTGGGACTGTGGAGGACCCTAATTGGCCTAAATTTGATATTTTGCATATTTGCATAATGAGGAAATTGGTAGAAAATTGTGTTCATTCATTTGTGAAAAATCCTATGAATTTTATGAATTTGAAAGCTCTGTTTGTGCAGACTGTGACTTTGCCCGCTGATCCCTGAGGAGCTCGAGCTGAATGCCTGAACGGGCAGCGCGCCAACTTCTCCACAAGGAGGAAAGAGCGGGTGGGGGCGGGGGGGAGAGGGAGAGCGGAGGGGGAGGGGAGAAGCCGCGGCCGCGCGCCCCCAAACAACGGTAAAAACCACCGCGCATGCGCTCTTAGCGCCAGCCTGTCCTCAGTGGCGAAGCGTAGGCCGCGTTGTAGCCCTCGCGCGCCCAGTTCTGTCGGGCGGAAGCCACGGCGCAGGCGCGAGACAAGCGCCTGCTCCTTGTTGTTGTTTTTGCCTCGAGGCCAAAAGGCAGCCGGCGCGCATGCGCGAAGGAAGGCGCCTAGTAGTCCTCAATGAGGCCGTTCTTCCATAGCGCGCTGTTCTCCAGGAGGTGCGCTTGCTTGATCTATGGCGCTGTCAGTTGGAAACAGTTAAAAGAGAAGCCAAAGCCTCGGCTTTTTAAGATTGCCGGTCCAGCAGCCCCATTCATCACGGCGTCGTGCCGGTTCTATCTTAACGCCCCGCGCTTCGCTGGGGGTTCACGTCTTAACAACTCATTTGACACGAGCTAGAGTTTGGGTCAAGCCTGAGGCAGGAAGGAGGCTCTGTCCTCAACCACGGGTCATAGGAAAAGGAAGAGAAAGCAAATTTTTAGCAAGTTTAGGCACCTAAGGTAGAAAATTCAAGTGCCTCCTTTTCTCTGGGTGTAAAAGCACTGGTGGGCTTCAGCAGGTTTGCACCAGTTCGCCAGAACAGGTAGCAGTAATTCTGGCTGGCCACGCCCATCCAAGTTTTGAAATAAAGTACAGTAATACCTCAGATAACATTAGTATCGGATAACACTAAAATCGCATAACATTAAGCAATCTGGGGGGGAGAATTGCATCGGATAACATTAAGGTCCTATGGGATGCATCGGATAACAACCGCTAAAGCCTGTGTGGTTAAAATGTATCTCTATGGATCCCATAGGATTTTAACATGCATCGGATAACACTAAAAATCGGATAACACCAAGACTTGTGGAACCAGGTTTTAACGTTATCCGAGGTTTTACTGTACAGTAATACCTTGGATAACGTTTACCTCGGATAACTCTAAAATCGCATAACGTTAAGTAATCTGGGGAGGAGAATTGGATCGAATAACGTTAAGGTCCTATGGGATGGATCGGATAACAACCGCTAACGCCTGTGAGGTTACAATGTATCTCTATGGAGCTTTAACGTTATCCGATCCATCCCATAGGATTTTAACATGCATCGGATAACACTAAAAATTGGATAACACCAAGACTTGTGGAACCAAGTCTTAGCGTTATCCGAGGTATTACTGTACAGTAGTCCTAATTTGGGTGCAATGCAGGGCTTTCCCTCTGGACACGCCCACCATACCACGCCCACAGAGTAGCTAGTAAAATTTTCTGAATCCCACCACTGTGTAAAAGGCAACTGCTTCATTCAGCTTCATGCCTTATATCCTGCTTTAAATTACATACTGTATATACTTGAATATAAGCTGACCCGAATATAAGCTGAGGTACCTAATTTTGACCCCCAAACCCAGGAAAATAGATTGACCCGAGTATAATTTATTATATATTTATTTACTCACATTTGCTATCCCGCCCCAATCGGGTATACCCGACTCTGGGCGGCTTACAAGATAAAATGTGATCATAAGCTAAACCAATGGAGTACTAATAATTAAAAACTTTAAAAACTTTAAAACTTCATAAAAAACAGGAAATAAAACAGCCCCACAGGATATAAGCCGAGGATATGAAATGCAGCAGCTACTAGTGAGTTTTAATAACAAAATACATGAAAATATGGTAAAATTAATTAAATTGTTGGCACATCTCAATCCAGCACAGTCTTGGGACCCTCATGGTCGTTGACCCGAGTATAAACTGAGTTCCATTTTGGGGGCTAAAAAACTCATACTTGAGTATACAGTCAAGCCTCACATAAAGAGTGCCCCACTTAAAGAGTAACTCAAAGAGCAGAATTTTATCTGAATGTTCGTTTCGTTTAACAAGTAAAACCAACCAAAAACTTGCTTAACAAATAAATCGGGGTTCGCAATCACCCCCACCAGAAGTCACAACTGGTCACTTACAATGGTGCTTTGCTTAAAGAGCAAACTCGCTTAAAGAGTAGTCCTGTGGAACGCATTATGCTCTTTAAGTGAGGTACAACTGTATATGGTAGTTAGAATGGAAATACAGTACTGTACATGAAATACAGCCCTCCACACATTCACACCCAAAGCAGGAACCTTCTACGTAAAGCATCCTTGACAAGTGGCCAATCACTGTTTAAATACCTCCAGTGTTGGAGAATCCAACACTTTATAAGACAATCTATTTTGTTGTCAAACAGCTCTCATCCTTAGGATGTTCTCCTTAATGTAAAGGTGAAATCTCCTTTCTTGTAATTTAAATATTCTACTTTGGTTTCTACCCTCTGGAGCTTCATCTTCCATGTGACAGCCCTTCAAATATTTGAAAGTGGCTTTTAGATTTCATCCCAGTTTTTTCTTTATTGGACTAAACATGCTAGCTCACTTACCCAGTCCTTGTAGGGTTTCATGTTGTGGTCAAATCCTTAACCTTACACAATACTTTGAGGATGGCTTCGAAAGAAAGCAAATTATGAAAATGGTTTTCATTGAATTAACTGCAGCATACTGTCAGTCATAGGATTCTGCTCCATAAAATAAATAAGCTTACCAAAGATAACAAGCTTACTAGGATCATTGACAGCTTTCTCCAGTACTGGAGATTCTATGTGATGATAAATGGAAAGAACAGCAGATGGAGGTTGCAGAAGAATGGACTGCCCCAAGGAAATGTATTGTCTCCAACACTGTATAATATATACAGTTGTACCTCGCTTAAAGAGCATAATGCGTTCCACAGGATTGCTCTTTAAGCGAGTTTGCTCTTTAAGTGAAACACCATTGTAAGTGACCAATTGTGTGTGTGTGTGGGATTGCGAACCCCGATTTATTTGTTAAGCGAGTTTTTGGTTGGTTTTATTTGTTAAGCGAAGCAAACATTCAGAGAAAATTCTGCTCTTTAAGCGAGTTACTCTTTAAGCGAGGCACTCTTTATGCAAGGTTTGACTGTAGAAATGATCAGTTAGTTCCTGACAATGCAAAACTTTCATCTATGCGGATGACACAGGAATGGCCATTCAAGGGTCAAACTTTGATGAGGTAGCTGGAAAACTTACTGGATCACTTGAAGAATTAGGACAGTATTACATCAACCATTTGAAGCCTAGTCCAAGCAGGATTAACCACTTCTTAATCACTGAGCCATCTCGGCCCCTTTTGTCAGATAAGTCTGCATAGACTAACACAGCTACCACTCCAAAAACTAGATTTATGGACTAAGCTTCAGCTCCAGGACTCATTCCAACTTCATGAAGAGCACTGAGGATGGAATGGGCATCAATGGACTAATGTTTACTTGTTTCTTTAATGTAATAACCTGTGTTTTTAACTGATTTATATGATAAATTTGTGAGCCACCTTGTCTTCTAAAGTTGGGAGAAAGGCACCATAGAAATAAATACAATTCATTTTCAAACTGGGTCTGTGGTGACTCAATGGTTAAGAAGCTCATCTTGTAGCTGGAAGGCCGGCAAGTCAGCAGTTCGATACCCGGGTGGTGCATGATGGTTTAAGCTCCCAGCTCCCACCAACCTAGCAGTTTGAAAGCAAGGAATTGGCAGTAAATCATTAGGGACAACTTTGATGGGAAAAAGATCTTGGAGACATGAAAGGAACCTCATTCGGGGTGTCCCCTGAGCAGAGTTCGTCCAGCAAAAATCCTTTCAACCTGGAATAATTTCTGACATGAAATTATTATTATTTCCAAACTTTATCATCCTGGTTGTCCTCCTCTGGACAAACTTTTACTTCTTGATAGCTTTCTTACTCTTATCTCATATTGTTCAGGATATATAAATAAAGAAAATCTTAAATTAGGCTTGGTAGCAAATAGGCAAATAGAGTAATTCTTTCAGCATGGGTCTTTCTTTGTTTATGTCAGAAGCACTGCAGTACAATTAATAAATATATAATTTTTGCCCAGCAATGAGCAACATCAAGAACATTTGTGGCTGCTAACATCAAATTTTCTGAGGTACATATTGTGCCACATAGAGTGCTTTGGTGTAGATGTTGAGTTGCCAGTTCTTCTTCGTGGTCCCTGTGAGGCTCAGAGGGGTTGCCTTCCTCCATTCTGTGACCCATTCATTCTAGAGATGAAGGTTTAACACACAGTACAACAACTTAACTTCTCCCCCCACCCAATTCCATTTGCTTGAGTAGAGTCTGTAAAAATATTTTGTGGTCCCTTGGTGCTCTGTTCATTGAGGGATAAGAGTTGTCCATTCCATCCTCAGTGCTCTTCATGAAGTTGGAATGAGTCCTGGAGCTGAAGCACCTAGTCCATAAGTCTAATACTGTGGCTTCCAATGTGGGGCACATGCCACACCGGGGGACAATTTGATTTTTAAGGGGGGCAATTTGAGAATGAGTTGTTAACAAGTAAATGGCCTTTTAGGCTTCCTCCATGTGAATAGAGTTCACTTTTTGAACAATAGGAATTAATATGCCTTCTCCTCCTCTGACATTCTCATTGCCACAGTCTCTGCCAGCATTGAAGCTGAGTGGTGGAAGGTTCACCAGGCAATAAACTGGATTGGTGCTGCTTTGTAGCCTCCTGTTCTCTTTTTCCTCTGAAGGAAGGCTTATAGGGGAAGCAAGGGTCCTCAAAATTCCTTCACTCTCCCTTTGGAACCCTCAAATGTACCAATGCCTCCTGCTAAGGGTTCTCTTTATGAATAAAAATTTCACTCTCTGGGCAGTTCAGGATCATCCTCAGGGGATTCCTTTACCTCTCTAGGGCATCCCCCAAGGTTTCCTCCTCTATCACGTCTCCTTCTGCCTCGTTGGGATTTTTGAGGGGCCCTCAGCTCTCCTCAAGGTTCTACAGTGGCTCAAGTGGTTAAGACAGTGAACTCGATGGCTGGAGGGTTGGAGTTTGATTCCCGAGTACTGCACGACGGAGTGAGCTCCCATCTCTGTCCCAACTCCTGCCATCCTAGCAGTTCGAAAGCAAGAAATCACAAGAAGATAAATAGGGGTCACTTCGGTGGTAAGGTAAACAGCATTCCATACACTCTGGTGTTGAGGCAAGCCTGCCACGTGCCCACGGAAATGTCTGCAGATGCAAACAGCACTGGCTCTTTGGCTATAAAGAGAGATGAGCACTGAACCCTAGAGTCAGATACAACTGACTTTCAAGCAAGGGTGACTTTAGCTTTACCAGCTCTCCTCTGTCTGGTAAACTCACTTCTGGAAGGTTCTCTCTGGTAGGGCTTCTTTATTATCCTTATGGGAAGATAGAAGATCTCTTAAATGTCCTGAATTCAGGAAGTTTTATTTGACATAAATAAAACTCTAGCCTACTGTGCTGTTAAACTCAGGTTTCATATCACTTACAGTACTTTGAATTGTTTGATTAAATGAATGAACTTTCTCTGGTTGCAGAGGTTTAAGAAACTTGAGCTCAGTTTCTTACCTACTCTTAACTGGGTAGGGTTTAGAAACGTGAGCTCTTTTTCAGCATAGTTGTAGCCAGCCAGGCATTAAAATAATGCATCATGTCTAACTTAGTGTTATTTTAAAAAACAAAAACAAAAAACCACTAACATTTTGAATTCTGAATTCACAAATCTTCCCTTGCCTGCACAGAACAAAAGAGACTTCAAAAGCAGTAACTCCTGGCATGAGGATATAGGCTAACATTCTACCAAAGAGTTTTATATACTTTATTTTACGTCCCTTGAGTACTTCCACTGGGCTAGCACTTTCCCTATTGCCATGGAGCTGTATAATATGTGAAGATGTACCACACTCTAAATGCTTAAGTGCTTTATCTTATAGTATATTCCCAGTAAAGGTCAACATAAATTCATCTTCAGTTGATATAGCATTTGTTTGTGGCTTCTAAACCACTTTGTGTTGGGGCTAGAATAGAATTTCCATTAAAAAGTAAACAATGAATGGGCAGGTATATGGAGCTGCTGGCCACTTAGCAACATTTTCTTTTGTTTGTGTTTGATTGGGTGCTCTTAAGCTGAGATATGCTTCAAGTAAGCATTATCTGTTGTCCTTTGGCCCCATTTGTCCATATATAATAAGGTTTATCCTCACATTACATGTAGGAGAAAATGTTGTAAAGACCTGTGGCTTAAAAGTTGCAAATAGGTAACCTGAGAAAGATAGCAATATGTTTCCAGCAACAAAAAACGTGTTTGGAATCATCCCACTGCGAATTCTTTTGTGTATAGGTGGGTGGGTAGGTGAACAACAGACATGTGGCTTCCAATGTATGCTTCACATATTATTTCTTCATACACCATAAAGCTAGACTTAGCGGAGAAAGTGGTATGGGACAGGATAAGGCAGGGGTGCCCAAACTAAGGCCTGGGGGCTGTGTGCGGCCCCCAATGCCAATTCATGCAGCGTTTTACTTCCACTTCCAGGAGCAATGAGGGCTTCGGGGGCCGGATGAATTGGCATCGGGGCCCACACCTGGCCCCCGGCCCTTAGTGACCGGCTCCCTGAACCACATGATTGGGCACCCCTGGGCTAAGGCAATGATAATTGCTTTTACAAGGAATACTTCACTGGGACTTCACAAGTGCACTTGTATTAATTTGTGACAAATAGAAATATACTTTTAACGCACAATGTAAAGCAGGGATTCTCAACCTGCGGCCTGCGGACTGGATGAAGCCCATGACACCATTTCATGTGGCCCACCATCACCTCCACCACACCAGGAAGTGCCATGTGGTGGTAAAGGTTTCCCTTGCTCGAAAGCCAGTCGTATCTGACTCTAGGGTTCAGTGCTCATCTCTGTTTCACAAAATGGCCATCCAGCCCCCAAAGCTGTCTGAGGGAGCGTGACCTGGCTCCCGGCTTAAAACAGTTGAGAACTCCTGATGTAAAGGGACAACATATTATTTATCATGCACTATTTATATAGTAATATTTGGCAACATTACTTGAAAAATAAGGCTAAAATCCTTGTGTATAGTTCCATGTGCACAGTTCAGATGAGGTAATCATTAGTGGCATATTGCCACTGATCAAAGGCAAATCACCACTGATTAAATACAATTTTGAGGTGCATGTAACATACACAACACAGCAAATTTGCATGCCCCCTGAAATCACCAAGCAAAGCCTTTAATAAGTGGAAATTTGCCACTGATGATAATGCCATCAACATTGGATATTCAAAACTGCACAACAAGATTTTAGCCAATGCAATGATGATTACTGATGCCAAAGTTCTGGTACATCAAGCAATGTTTAGTTATTTTAAATGGTTTTGTGGAATATTTTGACTTTTTTAGAACTTTATATTGTTAAATTGTTTTAAAATTGCCTTTTACATTTTTAAACCTTTTAAACAATAATTAACAAATTACCGGTATACAGTATTTTAACATATTATTTGTGTTACTCATCATTCACATGTGAAAGAGTCGCCTTGGCGAGTGGGCGGCAATATAAATATAAATAAATAAATAAATAAATAAATAAATAATGATGTCAGCCCTTGTAGCTCATTAGGAGGTCACTACCTAGCTCTTTGAGCCTTCTTTCCAAATAAGCATGTTTAGATCAAACTATAAGACCTAACAAATGATATTAAAAGACCACACTTTGTTCTTTAGGATCAGTTTACAGTGTCTATAACTGCTCAGTTAGTCTCTCTCCACAACTTATAACGGTTGAGCAAGCTGTCATGAAAATTCATTTTATCTATATTTAAGATGACTCTATTCTGCCTTGCCATAAAAATAACCCAAACTTAGGACTCTCCACACATATTACAACACATAATTAGCTAATTATTCATTGTAACTCTAAGATGAAGTTCATGTAAGGTTTGTTCAGACATGTTAGGGAACTAGAGCTAATCACAGTGGTGTATTTCTCCATTGTACATGAGGTAGGAAGAAAAGATACACTTCAAATCTTACAATCTTGTAAGCATAACACACATTTCTAATATATACCTCTCTGAGTAGTACTCTACTGGCCAAATTTCAAATAATTGCAAAACCAATTTTATGAGCTCAAGAGGATTTTACTTTTTGTTTACCTTCACATAAGATAACTATAATGTGGTATTGATGGAGCTCCTTTTGAAAAGTTTCCAAACTAGTTCAGATTATGTCTGCAGGATTGCTAACAGATGGTATGAACATATTTGCATATGCATAAATGGTACATTAACTCCAACCTTTGCATATAAACCTAATTCAAAGTGCATGTGCATGTTTTTAACACAGGGTACTCAAACAGTCACCTATACAGCTGTTGTGATCAGTTGTGGCAATTCTTTTGTGTATACAGTAAAACCTCGGGTTACAATGGAGGTCTTTTCCAACAGCCTCCATTGTAACATGAAAAAATCGTAACCCGAAGCACAGTTTCCCATAGGAATGCATTGAGAATAAAAAAAGTCCTGACGGGACAAAAAAATAATCAAAACAAAATACAAACCCCCCCACAAAAAACCCTGCAAAAATGCCAGACACAATTGTCTCTCACCCCCACAAAAGCAACAGAGTGATCTCCCTACCTTTCCCACTCTGTTTGGGGACCTTATCTGATGACAACTACGGCAACTCTACAGTAGTAAGCACTGCATTGTGACTTTGGGTGGAGGCCTCCCAGCCATTTTGAATGACAAAATGGTTGCAGTTGCCATTTTGAATTTCAAAATGGCAACCATTTTGTCATCCAAAATTGCTACTGCCCCTCCACCCAAATCATAGTGCAGTGCTTACTGCTGCAGAGGTGCCATTGTCATTGTTGGATAAGGTCCCTAAACTGCGCGGAAAAGGTAGGGAGATCGCTACCATGTTAGAGTTTAAAATACTGTAGCACAATTTTCTATCATAAAACAAAAATTGGTCGTAACCCGGGGTATTTTTTAAATTAAATGTGTAGTTGTAAGCCGCAACAAACGTAACCCAGGGCAGTCTTATGCCAGGGTTTTACTGTAGTTAAGATATTATAGTTAAATGTCAGAAATTGAACTTTCTGCATTTCATTGTTTCTTGACTCAATTGTTTACATTTTTCCACATGCCTATGTGGACACAGACTTACACCTGTAGATTATGCTGAGGATAACACTTGACTTAATATTTCTGATAAATAGACAGTCTGTGAAAGTCTGCAACATACTAATTTGCTAGTCTTTGTTGTTTCTGTTACTTGTTACTTGTAACAGAAACAGAATGCCCCATTGTGCATGATCGTGCATTCTATTCTAATATGTAAAAATAATAATCTAACAATTCTAAGAACATTACTACTTAAGTTATTACTCTTTTTCTGCTTTTGTCAATGTAGCCATGCACTTTCCACTTGAAGGATGGAAAGCCACCAGGAAGTTATTGTGCCATTACAAGACTGCTGTTCCATTCCACGTATGAATGACTATGTTTTTTTAGTAGTTGATTTAGGCTAACGCTTGTTTAGAGATAAATAAATTTGAAGTGGTGTTTAGTTTTGAGGGTGTGTGATGAAAGATAATTGGAAGTAGTAAAGTTATTGATCTAGTATCAGTTTTATTAAAATTAATCCTGGGGTTTTTTTTCCATTGTAATGGTATATTATTTTTCATTGTAATAATAAATTACTGTTTTGAGTCCTACATGTGTCAGCTTGGAGATGCACAATGTCAGGTGGTGGACAGATATTTCTTCCTAAGGTGGTAGATGAGTCCCAAGAAGATGCAAGGAACTAAATACATTTAAATTGTATAGAAACCAGTGGGACTTGTGTCCATTTAATTTTTTTTCTCTACTTTACATCCAACCACTGCAGTGAAAAGTGATTTTGACTGAGGCTGCAGTCCTATATCCATTTACCTGGAATAAATCTCATTCAAGTAGATGTGTCTTGGATTATGTTGTCAGACTTATACTCTCTGGATATTTTTTGGGGATAAAGTTGGGTATAGACACCATACTGCTTATTGAGATGTCTTCTACTAAAGAGAGATAAGGCATATTAGGACCTTCTTTCAGAATGCTGAAACCATAGGGTATTCGCAAAACTCCAGCTAACAATCCCAGGAGGTTAGAAAGAAAACAGAACATTATGTTTGATGACTTGCTATGCTGTGTGATCACAGGTTTGTTTACAGGTGTTCCAGTGCTTTACCATTTATTTGATGGTGGTTCTCTCCACACAATGACACATAAAGATAGGTTTAATCCAGTCTTGTTTTACAAATGCTAAACTGCGACTGATAAAGTGTGTCCAAGGCCATAATATTTCAAGAACCAGTTAGCTTTAGCATTCTTATACTTCCAAGCACAATTCATCCAACCTCCTGTGTTAAACATATGTGCTAGCTGAGTCATCTACAGGAAAAGACAAGGGATTCCACCCCAAGCTTTTTCACACTGGAGCACACAGATCTTGTATGATTTGGAATAGAAACAACCAAAGTTCTAATTTCTTTGCTGGAGATTTTGGCTTCAAATAGTTGGGACACATGATCAATGTACTTAAATTAACTATCTGACTAGGGTTTCCCCAAGAGTCTTCTGGGGATGGCAGCACCACCTTCTTTCATTATTTGTCTCTAAGCATTCTCTTTGCTGTGAGGAAATCAATGGGGACTGTTTGTCATTATGTTTTTGTGAAAATCAAGCCCATTACATGGGAGCCTGGATTTAGAAGTCTAGAATTAGAAGAATTAGAAGCTTTCTATCTTTGGAAAAGTTGGCTTAGATTTCCGTTCAGACTTATCGAAATAAGAAGGGAAATATTTTCTGGTCTAGCTAGAAAGCCATCTCTCATCTGGCTCAGCTTAGCCCCCCCCCCCCCTTTAGTATCTTCTGCAGTCCATCTGCTGAAATGTGAAGCCAAAATGCTTTAGAATTATGTTTTCATAGGGAATTCCGTGTTAATTAGTTATCTCTCTTTGCCATGTGCAGCATACTGATGATATCAGCTATTTTAAGTCCATAAAATGCAATCAGCTATTTAAAAAGTTTTTTCCTCTCTCCCAGGACTCATTTATTTTCTCTGGTATAAACATGCTGCACTTGAACCTTGGCATGTTGGTCATTTGAGCATCCAGATCAGTCTGCTACACTGACATCAATATCCACTGCAATGCTGCTGACCTAAAAGTGACATTGCCTGGGCTACAGCAGGCAATAAATGCGCTCTTCAATGCAGCAAATCTTGGGTTGTTTTCACTATGACATGTTAAACGCTATTGGGCAGTATATAAGTGTCATTGCTATTTCTATTATTTTAATTATGCACAAGTATGACTCAGATTCCTAGATTCCTCAATTGACCAGGCTCTCAAGGGATGAGTTTCTGCTGGTTGCAACTCCTTTCCATTCCTTTCGCTGCTGCGCTTTTCTTCTCCAGGTTCGACCAAAATGTTTCACAAGTGGGTCTTCCCATCTTTAGAGGGGGGGGGGGCTGCCAAGGTGTCTTTTTACTCCTCTGGGATACCATGATTCAGGTAAAATTTAAAATTACATTGGTTAAAATTGGCTGCTTTCTCCTGACAACAATTATATTCATGCACTGAAAGAGAGACAGTTTTCTATGAACGTGATGTTATTACATGCTAAGAAGGGCATAGTAACCAGGTGCCCTAAATCACCCTGTCCACAAAAATATGACTGGTGCTATGTAAACCTGCCTACACAGCACCCTGCCATGTAAATTGCTGTTGCTGTCCACACAGAAATGTTTCATTATCCTGGGAAGGTGCATTTCAAGTGCTCACATGTCACATTTGCCCAGGGCAAGTGATAATGCATGAAGAAAGTCCAATTTTTGTGTATCATGTAGTTTGAACACTTGGGCATCCAACTCCAAGGCTCAATAGCTCAGTGAAAAGAGGCTTGTATTGCTGTTGTGTCTGTGCAGTATTGGTGCACCAAGAAGCCACAAGGGATGGGATAGGGCTGGTACACCAAAGTCCAGGACTGAGGAGAAAGAAAGCCCACATGGAGCAAGACAAAGTGGAATGTTGCCATTTATGAGTCTTCCTCCTCAGGGGTGACCTAGATCTTAACAGTAAGGGTTTCAAGGCTCAGCATAAATGGAAATATAAAAGCCATTTTAAGCAACAGGAAATGACTGTTTATAATTATATGTACAGGGATAAATATTGTGACAACTGCAGTTTTCTTTGACTGCTATAAATATCATCATGTGAAATTATCCATCAACAGGAGTCAGCATTGCCTTGTTTCTTTGTAGAGAAAATGCTTTAGTGTCTCAAATAGTTCTTTGGTACAGCTTAAATTGGTACATCTTAAGTTGGTCATGGCTATTTCATAGATTACACAGTGGAGAGGGTGACACTTCCACAGAATAACCAGGCCTTTCCCCAAAAATTCTGCTGGCTTCAAACAATAATGCAGTTTGACCAGAGATGCACCTTCTTGAAAGAGTAACACTTGCAGACATTTGTCCCATCTACTGCGGCCTCTAGAAAAACTCTTCTTAAGCGGTTGATGGTGGCTGCAGTTACATGGCAGCAAGAGAGCAGAATCAAGGAAGATTTGGGGAGTGGGGGAATACTCCTTGACTTTGCAAAAACAACAGTTTCTCAAAGAGTGGAGAGTGTATGATGAATCCTACAAGAAAACACTGGAGTTGCTTGTACATTCAAGTTGTGCATAACAACTCTCTGTGTGTAACATGCTGTCAACTTGGAACCAAGTGATGGCCACCTTGATAGAAATTTCACAGTGAGTTATTTAAAAAGTTGTTTTGTCAGTTCCAATGAGTTTCCAGGGTTGAGTGGGATGGACTCTAGTTCATTACTCTGTCTACTACTGCCACATATTCTATAAGAACTGTGGCAATCCTTTCCCTCCAGCATCTATACCCGTTTCACATACAAGTTTGAAACAGACTTAGGAAACTACTTTCTAAGGAACAAGATTTCCAAGACTCCCCCTGATTAGACAGAAGGATTTTGGGAGCTGGAGTCCCAAAATTATTTTTCCAAACACCAGTTGAAAGCAAGTTCCATCTTAAACATTTAAAACTATAAAATAGTACTGAGTTTCATTAAATTTTAATCTCTATAAAGTGTAATCTAACAGCTTCACTGCACCATATTTACTTCTTTGGCAGAGTTGTATGCACTTAGGTTGTGGTATTGATAATTTGCTATACTGTATTGTAATGATATTTTAAGACAAATATTTAGGTTATGGGCTGAGAGCCATGATGGCGAACATTGGCACTCCAGGTGTTCTTGGACTTCAATTCCCAGAAGCCCAAGCACCCTGTGAATCCACATGAATTGGTCCAAGAACTTATGGAGTGCTAAGGTTCACCATCATAGGCTGAGAGAATCATTTATTTCACAGGTAAATGTGAACAGGAAGAAACTTATGCCAGGAACTTAACATCCTTCCCCAAGATTGTATCTAACAGCTGGCACCCACAAAGGAATATTAGAACAATTTGAACAAATCAATCTTGTTTCTATTTTCTCTTTCTGTTGCTAAAATATTTTCTTTCTTTATACATCCAAATAAAAATAAGTATCACCAGCAGGGGGAATAGATGTATAAAAAACAAAGTCAAATATTTTTTGTAATATGAAAATTATTTGAACAGCATTAAATAGTGCATCTACTATTCCTGAAGCGTAATTGGTTTACCACATATTTTCATATGAAGAAAATGTCAAATGGGAGCGTGTCTCTGAATTTAGATTTCAAAACGCATTTGTAGCAGTAATTTACCCTTTCTCCACCATAATGCAATATACGGCCCCTTTTTAAGTGCGGTTGGATTGTTATATCACTTATCCTGTTTTTCATTTTCTGCTAATAATAAAGCAAACAAAAAAGAGTGAGAGAAAGAAACCATCATTATTCTCACTATTTTGTTTCCTTTCCTACCAACTGAGAAATGAGTCTACATCTACATTGTATATTTGAGCTTAGAATAGATAAATATCTAGACTATAATATCTTTATCTTATATAGCCAAGTAGACATTTCTCCAGGGTTTATTTCAAGGCAATCCCTCAGTTCAGTTGGGAACATTTGCATTACGGACCTTTCAGTGCTTTTACCTGTTTCACCTCACTTATGTTCCAGTCTATGTCTCCCCATCAAAAGCGGCAAAAGGGATCCAAGAAAAGACAGGTGACAATTATGAACAAAAGAAATATGAAGAGAAATCCACTGAGAGTGATGTGGATCCAAATTTTGTGTTAATCCATTTTTTCAGTAAATTGGTACCTGGATTCTAAATATTCAATCTGCTGTGGAAGCAACATTCTTGCAATATGGGTACTGTATAATAATTTGTGACATTCTGCTGAAGCAGCAGTTGGATATGCCGGTTGTTTTCAAGGTACGTTCTGTGTAGGTTGAACATCCATTAGCAGAGAATCCTTTCTAATCCACTATGGATTTGTTTCTGGGCGTCATTTATAGCATTATTTAAAATCCTGTCATTTTAGTGTTGTTTGGGAAGAGAGAAACTGGAAGAAAGAGCTGGTCTGTTTGTTCATGGTCTCAGAAACAGGACAGTGAGAGAAACCGTTTGTTTTTGCCCACCCACCCTCACCCCCGCTGCCGCCATTGGTCCTCTAGAGCAGGGATTCTCAACCTGTGGCCTATGGGGTGGATGCAGCCCGCAGTACCATCTTATGTGGCTCCCCCACTGCCTCAGTGATGGGATTTAACAGGTTCTCACCAGTTCTCCAGAACCGCTAGTAACTTTTCCCAGTGTCCCAGAGAACCTGTAGCAGCTTTTGGGAGGAACCACCTTCGGGGCTTACTTTTTCACTGGTTCCCCCACTGCGCATCCATGCCAAGCACTTGGTGTGAATGCACGCCTAGTGCTTGGCACATATGCACGGCCTCCTTGCTGTCCTCCCAAACTTGGAGGAGGAAGAGAAGCTGCTAGCCTGAAGCTCCCTATAGCCTGAAGCTCCCTATTTTTATTATTTTGTATTTTTTTCTTTGGCCCCACCCATGACATGACATCATGATGTTAGCTCCGCCCACGCTATGATGACATCACGGTGGGGTAGTAAAAATTTTGACATCCCACCACTGCACTGCCTCCACCATACCAGGAAGTGCCATGTGGTGGGAGTGTGAACTGGTCCCCAGCTTAAAAAGGTTGAGAACTCCTTCTCTAGAGATATAATGGCACAGCATCCCTTCGTAGTTTAGTACATAGGGAAGCTAAATGGGAGGATAGCATTGCTTGCCTCTTAGCCCCTTGGTCATTATTAAAATGGTCCACAAGATAGAAAGACATTTTACTTAGGTATGATGGAGAACAATCGTCTTAGAAAAGACACACAGTTAACAGTTTATTGTTAAACTTCAGTAGTCAACACAGAGTCCTCTCCTCCCTTATCCCTAATTGTTCTGCTGGGGGTATTTTTAGGAGGGCCAGCATAAAACAGTTAAGAAAAACACTGTGCCTGATGGTATTTAAATAGCAGATGCAGACTGATTTCTCCTGGTTCACCTATTGATTATTTTTCTTCCTCTTCCTCTTCCTCTTCTTCCTCCTCCGGTGGTGGCAGCACTTAAGAATAACTTCTAAGCTTATAATACTATTACAGTATTATTATACAGAACGTAAGTTGTTATGTTATGTGCTGTCAGGTTAGAATGACTTACATGGCTTTCAAGGCATTTAAAGACATTTAAACTCCTTATATTTAAGGAGTGTTTTTACCAGTTCCAAATGCCCCATGAGTTTCCACAGCTGAGTGGGAGTGAGCACTAGTGTATCACTCAATCCACTATGCCACACTGGGTATCAGAACATAAGCATTGCCCATTAAATTTGAGCTATTGGATATTTCCAAGTGCTCCTTCTCAAAATGTTAGGAATGTACCTATGTGGGCAAGAAGTGGAAAAGTAAGACAGTACTGTATGTTTGAAAAACACTCTGGATCAAATTAGGCAACATTATTTATTTATTTATTTATTTATTTATTTATTCATTTATTCATTCATTCATTCATTCATATTTATCCACCACCGTTCTCACAGAGGTGACTCAGGGCGGTTTACACATCATAAAAAACACAATATAAATAGTACATCAGCTGAAGTTGAAAGCACTTTAGCATTCAAGTAATGTAATTCTCTCTGAACATTGTGTTTGACCAATCAGACTGGCAAACAAAATCCATATCAGTATGTTGCATGTATTATTTATTCTGAACGTGAAGAACCACAAAAAGCCACACTAGCCTCAACAGCACATTGTTGCCCTCAGAAAGGGCATAGGAGTTCCTGCATGGAAGAGGAAGCATGATTGTCATAAGCTCACACAAATTTTATTTTATTTATTTTCATACTTCTATACCACCCTCCTCGCCAGGGTGACCCCGGCATTAATTTTAGCAATTAATGCATTGATAAAGGAGCTAATGTGCTTTATTTGAGATGAAGATAACTAGATTTTATATTTTAAAAAATGGAAGGAGAAATCTTCTTGCTCACTACCTGTATACCAATTATACCAAGCAGAAATTAAAATGATCACAACAACTGGCGTTTCAGAAAGGGGATAAAGACCTGGCTGGCAGGGCATGTGTGGGGTGCTGGCCAGACGGTCAGTTCGACCGTCTGGCTCTTTTGACCAATCCCC